>JAULBM010071680.1:0-10056 GCA_032357055.1 Geukensia granosissima | reverse complement strand
GTTAGACATTAGGATGCTGAAGTCTACTACATTGAGGATAAATGTGGGCTACACATTAGGCTGCTAAAGTCTACTACATTGAGGATAAATGTGGGCTACACATTAGGCTGCTAAAGTCTACTACATTGAGGATAAATGTGGGTTAGACATTAGGATGCTGAAGTCTACTACATTGAGGATAAATGTGGGCTACACATTAGGCTGCTAAAGTCTACTACCTTGAGGATAAATGTGGGCTAGACATTAGGCTGCTATAGTCTACTACCTTGAGGATAAATGTGGGCTACACATTAGGCTGCTAAAGTTTACTACCTTGAGGATAAATGTGGGCTAGACATTAGGCTGCTAAAGTCTACAACCTTGAGGATAAATATGGGCTACACATTAGGCTGTTAAAGTCTACTACCTTGAGGATAAATATGGGCTACACATTAGGCTGTTAAAGTCTACTACTTTGAGGATAAATGTGGGTTACACATTAGGCTGCTAAAGTCTACTACATTGAGGATAAATATGGGCTACACATTAGGCTGTTAAAGTCTACTACCTTGAGGATAAATGTGGGCTACACATTAGGCTGTTAAAGTCTACTACCTTGAGGATAAATGTGGGCTACACATTAGGCTGCTAAAGTCTACTACCTTGAGGATAAATATGGGCTACACATTAGGCTGTTAAAGTCTACTACCTTGAGGATAAATGTGGGATAGACATTAGGCTGCTAAAGTCTACAACCTTGAGGATAAATGTGGGCTAGACATTAGGCTGTTAAAGTCTACTACCTTGAGGATAAATGTGGGCTACACATTAGGCTGCTAAAGTCTACAACCTTGAGGATAAATATGGGCTACACATTAGGCTGCTAAAGTCTACTGCCTTGAGGATAAATATGGGCTAGACATTAGACTGCTAAAGCCTTTTCCTTTTCCTTTTCCTCCTACTTTGAGAATAAATATGGGCTGCACATTAGGCTGCTAAAGTCTACTACATTGAGGATAAATATGGGCTAATCATTAGGCTGCTAAAGTCTACTACCTTGAATTTCTTGTGTATAAACATTTTGCACAACAAAAAATGCATCAAATAAAAATTAAAAATCAGTTGTCCAAAAATGTTCAGCATTATCAATGTTTTGTGCTTTGAAAAATGAAAAATTTCTTTAAAGATCTTTGGACCTCATTTTGAATTAAGGCAATTCTAGCATTAATTTTTTGTGCTATGTAGATCTACCTATTTGATAACCTAGATGGTCGTTTAATATAAAATCCTAAGGTAGCATAACCTAGTGGCTACGATATTGAACTTACTCTTGTAAAGGTAAATGTAGACTTTATGACATTTGTTTTAGCATTGGGAGTTCAGTTTGCCTATTCCAATGTATGACATAAGATTTAGCATTGGAAGTACAGTTTGCCTATTCCAATGTCTATGACATAAGTTTAAGCATTGGGAATACAGTTTGCCTATTCCAATGTCTATGACATTTGTTTTAGCATTGGGAGTACAGTTTGCCTATTCCAATGTCTATGACATTTATTTTAGTGTCAGGAGTACAGTTTGCCTATTCCAATGTCTATGACATAAGTTTTAGCATTGGGAGTTCAGTTTGCCTATTCCAATGTATGACATGAGTTTTAGCATTGGGAGTACAGTTTGCCTATTCCAATGTCTATGACATTTGTTTTAGCATTGGGAGTACAGTTTGCCTATTCCAATTTATGACATAAGTTTTAGCATTGGGAGTTCAGTTTGCCTATTCCAATGTCTATGCCATTTGTTTTAGCATTGGGAGTACAGTTTGCCTATTCCAATGCATGACATAAGTTTTAGCATTGGGAGTACAGATTGCCTATTCTAATGTATGACATAAGTTTTAGCATTGGGAGTACAGTTTGCCTATTCCAATGTCTATAACATTTGTTTTAGCATTGGGAGAACAATTTGCCTATTCCAATGTATGACATAAGTTTTAGCATTGGGATTACAGTTTGCCTATTCCAATGTATAACATAGGTTTTAGCATTGGAAGTACAGTTTGCCTATTCCAATGCATGATATTAGTTTTAGCATTGGGAGTACAGTTTGCCTATTCCAATGTATTACATTAACTTTAGCATTGGAAGTTCAGTTTGCCTATTCCAATGTCTATGACATAAGTTATAGCATTGAGAGTACAGTTTGCCTATTCCAATGTCTATGACATTTGTTTAAGCGTCAGGATTACAGTTTGCCAATTCCAATGTATAATTTATAGCATCAGGAGTACAGTTTGCCAATTCCAATGTATGACATAAGTTTTAGCATTGAGAGTACAGTTTGCCTATTCCAATGTCTATGACATAAATTTTAGCATTGGAAGTACAGTTTGTTTATCCCAATGTCTATGACATTTGTTTTAGCATTGGGAGAACAGTTTGCCTATTCCAATGTCTATGACATTCATTTTAGCATTGGGAGTACAGTTTGCTGATTCCAATGTCTATGACAGAAGTTTAAGCATTGGGAGTATAGTTTACCTATTCCAATTTCTATGACATTTGTTTTATCATTGGGAGTACAGTTTGCCTATTACAATGTCTATGACATTAGTTTTAGCATTGGGAGTTCAGTTTGCCTATTCCAATGTCTATAAAATTTGTTTTAGCATTGGGAGTACAGTTTGCCTATTCCAATGCATGACATAAGTTTTAGCATTGGAAGTTCAGTTTGCCTATTCCAATGTATGACATAAGTTTTAGCATTTGGAGTTCAGTTTGGCTATTCCAATGTCTATAACATTTGTTTTAGCATTGGGAGTACAGTTTGCCTATTCCAATGTATAACATAAGTTTTAGCATTGGGAGTACAGTTTACCTTTTGTGATGTATTACATAAGTTTTAGCATTGGAAGTACAGTTTGCCTATTCCAATGTCTATGACATAAGTTATAGCATTTGGAGTACAGTTTGCCTATTCCAATGGCTATGACATTTGTTTTAGCAGTAGGAGTACAGTTTGCCAATTCCAATGTATAAGTTTTAGCATCAGGAGTCAATTGCCAATTCCAATGTATGACATAAGTTTTAGCATTGAGAGTACAGTTTGCCTATTCCAATGTCTGTGACATTTGGTTTAGCGTCAGGAGTACAGTTTCCCAATTCCAATGTTTGACATAAGTTTTAGCATTGGGAGTACAGTTTGCCAATTCTAATGTTGACATAAGTTTTAGCATTGGGAGTACAGTTTGCCAATTCTAATGTATGACATAAGTTTTAGAATTGGGAGTACAGTTTGTCTATTCCAATGTATGACATTAGTTTTAGCATTGGGAGTACAGTTTGCCTATTCCAATGTCTATGACGTAAGTTTTAGCATTGGGAGTACAGGTTGTCTATTCCAATGTCTATGACATTTGTTTAAGCAGCGAGCATTGCACTATTTGAAAAGCTGTTGTACAAATTATTAGATACCTAGTATAAATATTGTAAGGTCTTTTAGATATTTTTCTGATAATAAAAATATGCCTTAATTGTTCTTACATCAACAACTTCAAATATTAACAAATTACTTCAAAGGTCAAAAAAAAAAGAAAATATTTGGAATAATATATAAATAGTAGATGTGATATGATTGTCCATGAGACAGCCACCCACCAAATGACAGTTGAATTTAAACAGGTTCATTTTGGAATGGAAATGATAACAGTTCAAGCTTAAAATATTGTGGAGATAAATGCTTTTATGAGGAGCTCACAAATATAAGAGCCAGCAAACTGAGAACTCTGGAATTTATTGCTTAATGTATAAGTCTGCAAATTTCAAATCTGCAGTCTGGGAGTTGTCAATTTGGTAATTGACAATCTGGTACTAATTCCTGGAAACTTTTTTTTACAGATAATATTTACCTTCATAATAAAAATCTCAGTGTTAGAACTACTTCTTAGTATTTGTCCCTGAAGTCAGATTCCCATTTTGATTTTTTTGGATTTGAGTGCTTCTTTTGCTATATTTGAATAATTGACTTCCTACGTTTTTATTCTAATGCTACTGAAGAAAAGTAACTCCTTTATATGTAAATTATGCATACGAAAATTCTTCATATTTTCTCAACAATGGTAATTTTGTATATAGTAAAAAAGAGAATAAATAGGCATGAAAGGGGTAGAACATTCTCATTACATCTGACCATGTTGTCGAAACTGTCAAAAAATAACAGTCAAACAGAAACATTTCTAATATTATAGTCTCCTTGCCTGAGAAATGCACATACAGAATTTATAAACTGATAATTTGAGACTTGTGACACATTGAAAAAACCTTCACGTTGATTTAAGTTTCAAGTTTGACAATTACAATGTTTCTAAGTGTAAAATTTCTTACAAACAAACAAAATTTTTTATTGTTAATCAAGACACCTGCAATGAGCTGAACAATCAATATTAATTAAAATGTACAATTAATTGGAATATGATATTTTCTTTGGATGCAATACGATATATTATCTTAAGTATGACAATTTCTGATAATGTTATAAAGATTGACAATCTCCACAAAATATTATCTAAAGTTTGACAATTTCTGACAATGTTTTAAAGATTGGCAATCTCCACAATATATTATCTAAAGTTTGAAAATTTCTGACAATGTTTTAAAGATTGACAATCTCCACAATATATTATCTAAAGTTTGAAAATTTCTGACAATGTTTTAAAGATTGGCAATCTCCACAATATATTATCTAAAGTTCGACAATTTCTGACAATGTTTTAAAGATTGACAATATCCACAGTATATTATCTAAAGTTCGACAATTTCTGACAATGTTTTAAAGATTGACAATCTCCACAATATATTATCTAAAGTTCGACAATTTCTGACAATGTTTTAAAGATTGACAATCTCCACAGTATATTATCTTAAGTTTGACAATTTCTGACAATGTTTTAAAGATTGGCAATCTCCAAAAAAAATATAGAAAGTTTGACAATTTCTGATAATGTTATAAAGATTGACAATCTGAACAAAATATTATCTAAAGTTTGACAATTTCTGACAATGTTTTAAAGATTGACAATCTCCACAAAATATTATCTTAAGTTTGACAATTTCTGACAATGTATTAAAGATCAATGATCTTTTACAAAATTTCATCTAACCATTTGTTTTAAAGCATTTTTGAGTATATTTTGCTAGAAACATTTGACAAGATAAATTTAGTCAGGATGTTATTAGATTATTGATCATGTACTTTAAGATGTAATAAAAGGATAATGGTATTATGTCATATATTACAGAAATGTACATAACTTAAGATTTTATTTGACTATACATCAACATTAAATGTGTTACAATACAATTCTGGCAGTGTTGTCACTGTACAACAACATTCCATGTATAACATTACAATTCTGGAAGTGTCATTGATATAAAATGGTTAAATAATGCATGAACATTTATGGAAAGTGTTTCACATGGAATATTTTTGCACATGTAATATCCTACTCAAAGCAATTAACATCTCTATCAGTTACAATAATAGTCAGCTCTGCTTAGACAGCTATGATACAATACATGATACCCACTACTTAAACAGCTATGATACAAGACATTTACTCTCTACTTAGCCAGCTATGATACAAGACATGTACTTTCTACTTAGACAGCTATGATACAAGACATGTACTTTCTACTTAGACTGCTATGATACAAGACATGTACTTTCTACTTAGTCAGCTATGATACAAACTTAGCTACTTAGACTGCTATGATACAAGACATGTACTTTCTACTTAGTCAGCTATGATACAAACTTAACCAGTTATTATACAAGACATGTACCCTCTACTTAGACAGCTATGATACAAGACATGTACCCTCTACTTAGACAGCTATGATACAAGACATGTACCATCTACTTAGACAGCTATGATACAAGACATGTACTCTCTACTTAGACAGCTATGATTCAAGATATGTGCCCTCTACTTAGACAGCTATGATTCAACTTTCAAGACATGTACCCTCTACTTAGATAGCTATGATACAAGACATGTATTCTCTACTTATACAGCTATGATACAAGACATGTACTCTCCACTTTGACAGCTATGATACAAGACATGTACCCTCTACTTAGCCAGTTATGATACAAGACATGTACCCTCTACTTAGACAGCTATGATACAAGACATGTACCCTCTACTTAGACAGCTATAATACAAGACTTGACTCTCCACTTTGACAGCTATGATACAAGACATGTACCCTCTACTTAGACAGCTATGATACAAGACATGTACTCTCCACTTGGACAGCTATGGTACAAGACATGTACCCTCTACTTAGACAGCTATGATACAAGACATGTACTCTCCACTTGGACAGCTATGCTACAAGACATGTACCCTCTACTTAGACAGCTATGATACAAGACATACATGTACTCTCTACTGTAAAACAGGATATATTCGCAAGCATGATATTTTTGCATTTTTTGCAACAGACAACAATGGCTAAATGTTGTTGCGAATATTAAATATTTTTCTTTTCTAAGAAAATTATATTACATGTTCCCATATTCTAATTTTTCAGATTAATATTATATTTGATAATCAGTAAGCTATTGTTTATTTAAGCGATTAATGAAAAATATTAAAAACAAACTTTTTGTGAACTCTTCATAGTTGTAAAAACACGGTTGTCAATTACTTTAAATTAATTTCTTAATTGGGTGACTGATTGTTAATTGCATTAAGTTGAGAAGTTTAGAAATTGATTAAATCGGAACCCATTCAATTTTTAATCAATAAATAGTGAGATTTATTTCGACTGATATGAAGCCATTGCTAAAACCACATTAACTGGCTATTACTGGAAGATTCACGAATTCAACAATGCGCAAAATAATGTCATAAATGGGGTTCACGAAATTTTCCTGTTGCGAATTTATCCCGTTTAACAGTACTTAGACAGCTATGTATCAATATGATATACTCTATACTTAGACAACTATGATACCAGAATCTATCTTATTTATCTATTTTTTAATGTTAGAGAGCACTGGTAAGTTTTCACAGAATTAATTACAGAAATTTAATAAGTTTCCAGTTCAGTAATTAAAAACCACATGCGATTTTAGTGAGTTGCAGATTTCATATTATATTGATGAAAATCGGATAACATATTGAAAATATTGATTTCATGTACTTGCTGGGAATTTTATAATTTTATTCTACAGAAGAAGTGTTAGAAAAAATTGTTAACTGCAATAAAATTTTGAGTTGAAACTACATTCAAGCTGTGTGATTATTAGTGACAAAAGTGTACATGATGAGGGATGGTCACATTGATTTTGTTCAAAAACACTATTATTACAGGATATTATTACAATTAAGGTTACAAATGTCAGTTAATTTGAATTGGTTTGTTGTCCTACCTTTTAACATGTTTAATGCATAAGCTGTTGTTTCATGTATAAATATAGATAGGAAACGACTTAGCTCCAACTTATGTCCTGACTTAACTACAATTTATGTCCTGACTTAGCTACAATTCATATCCTGACTTAGTTACAATTCATATCATGACTTAGTTACAATTTATGTCCTGACTTAGTTACAATTTATATCCTTTTTAGTTACAATTTATGTCCTGACTTAGCTTCAATTTATGTCCTGACTTAGCTTCAATTTTTGTCCTGACCTAGCCCTAATTTATGTCCTGACTTAGCAATAGCTCAAATTTTACTTTCTCCTTTTGTGTCTGTAAATGTTTACTTGTGTTTTTTATTTGCTTTGATTGATTTTTTTTTAAGTTTGTGAATTTTTTTCATGGTATGTCAGTTGAGATAATGAATGCTCCATAGTGTGATAAAACATTCAAAGTCAGTAAGATTTTATTTTCCAGTTTTTGCAGCCATTATAATTTTTTTATTCTCTACTTTTTACAGCCATTCCAATTATTTATTTCCACATTTCCCCAATCAGAGAAATTTTCCCATATTTAGTAACAGTTTTATTATGATGTTAATGAAATTGTCCCATTTTTAGTAACTGTTTTATTATGATGTTTATGAAATTGTCCCATATTTAGCAACTGTTTTAGTATGATGTTTATGCCTTTAATTTAGAACAGACATTTGTAAATTTTTAATTAATATTGCTAGGAGTAGATCAGGATTTCATTAGAGAGGAGTTTCACAGTGTTCATAAAATATGGATTTATTTATGAGGTGACAAACAGATGGAACTGTCAGATGTAGGCTAATTGTTTCTCCTCCAAGCCAGAAAACTAATACAAAGCATGAATGATTTATATTAAATTATATATATTTTATTACTGGTTATGATCAGTTGTTGTAATAGGTGGTTAATCGATGAATGTTCTTTTGATGACAGATCCTAGAAACACCATGTGATTTGATTGCTTAAGAAATCCTGACAGGGTAAAATAGTACTGGTAGTTGGGTGCAAGAGAAATACACACTAAGCCTATAAATAGAGATTTACAATTAAAATCAAACTACACCATAGGACTATAAATAGCTATAAAACCAAACTACACAGTAGGACTATAAATAGAGATATACAATAGTTATAAAACCAAAATACACTATAGGACTATAAATAGGGATTTACAATAGTTATAATCCAAACTACACAGTAGGACTATAAATAGGCTATAAAACCAAACTACACTATAGGACTATAAATAGGGATTTACAATAGTTATAAAACCCAACTACACAGTAGGTCTATAAATAGGGATTTACAATAGTTATAAAACCAAACTACACAGTAGGGCTATAAATAGGGATTTACAATAATTATAAACCAAACTACACAGTAGGTCTATAAATAGGGATTTACAAAAGTTATAAAACCAAACTAAACAGTAGGTCTATAAATAGGGATTTACAATAGTTATAAAACCAAACTACACAGTAGGTCTATAAATAGGGATTGACAATAGTTATAAAACCAAACTGCACAGTAGGTCTATAAATAGGGATTTACAATAGTTATAAAACCAAACTACACAGTAGGTCTATAAATAGGGATTTACAATAGTTATAAAACCAAACTACACAGTAGGACTATAAATAGGGATTTACAATAGTTATAAAACCCAACTACACAGTAGGGCTATAAATAGGGATTTACAATAGTTATAAACCAAACTACACAGTAGGTCTTTAAATAGGGATTTACAATAGTTATAATCCAAACTACACTATAGGACTACAAATAGGGATTTACAATAGTTATAAAACCAAACTACACAGTAGGACTATAAATAGGGTTTATCAATAGTTATAAAACCAAACTACACAGTAGGCCTATAAATAGGGATTTACAATAGTTATAAAACCAAACTACTCAGTAGGACTTTTAATAGGGATTTACAATAGTTATAAAATCAAACTACTTTATAGGTCTATAAATAGGGATTTACAATAGTTATAAAATGAAACTACAGTATAGGACTAAAAATAGGGATTTACATTAGTTATAAAATCAAACTACACTATAGCTCTATGAATAGGGATTTACAATAGTTATAAAATGAAACTACACTATAGGACTATAAATAGGGATTTACAATAGTTATAATCCAAACTACACAGTAGGTCTATAAATAGGGATTTACAATAGTTATAAAACAAACTACACAGTAGGACTATAAATAGGGATTTACAATAGTTATAAAACAAACTACACAGTAGGACTATAAATAGGGATTTACAATAGCTATAAAACAAAACATAAAAGTGGTACTTATTATTGAGACAATTCAAAGCTAATGTGTTTTACACACATTAAAATTTGGCTTCTGAATATTTATATATATTATAAGCAAAGGTAAGAAGTGGATTTTATCTTTCTGGCATACAGTGTATATTCCATTTTTTTTATACGACTGCAAAAATTTTGTGGTCGTATTATGTTATGGGCATGTCGGCATCGGCGTTGGCGTCGGCTTCCATGGACAGTTAGGTTTCTGTTCAATAACTTTAGTTCTATTATTTGGATCCATTTCAAATTTTAACACAATGATACTCTATATAAAATACAGGTTG
>JAULBM010071669.1:0-10057 GCA_032357055.1 Geukensia granosissima | reverse complement strand
CACAGTATTAATGTCAATTTTACGGGGGTATGCATCTGTTCTGTTGGGGCTCCTCTGACAACAGAGCTCTAGTTAAAAATTTTTTTCATCAAATTGATTTGTGGGGTTTCCCATACTAAAACATGGTTTTCAATGCTATTTTAAGGCAAACATTTGTTATCTGCTACTCCTCCCTAAAGCCTTGATGGAATTCATTCAATCTTACAGAGTTTGTTCTAAAGATAATAAAGTTGTGCACCTCCTATTTTATTTTTGGATCAAATTGATTCTGATGTACTAAAACAGGATTTTCGATGCTACCTTAGGGTCAAACATCTTTTATCGGCTAGTCTGAAGTAGTATCTGAGTTGAATTCAACCAAACTTGCAAAGGTTGTTCTTTAAGAAGTGAACTTGTGCACATCCTAATTTATTTTATGATCAAATTGATTTTTGCTGTTTACCATATTAAAACAGTGTTATCAATGCTGTCTTAGGGTACACATCTGTTATCCACAACATCTCCCTAATGCCTTGATGGAATAAACTTGCACAGAATGTTCTACAGGAAGTGAAGTTGTGCTCCTCATATTTTATATTTTGATCAAGTTGTTTGAGATTTTCCATACTAAATCAGGTTTTCAATGCCATTTATATTAAAAGGGCACTTATCTGTTATAGACTACTCCACCTTAATTCAACCAAACTTGCAGATTATTTACATAAGTGAAATTGTTCATCTCATGTTTATTTTTTGGTCAATTTGTTTTTTGGGGTTTTCCATACTCAAACTGTATTTTGAAATGCTATCATAGGGGTGCTTATATGTTATCCTCTGTTCCTGGGGAAATTCAACCTTACTTGCATAGATTATTTTAAGGAAGTGATATATAGTGTACCTTCTATTTTCTGTGGTTAAACACTGTTAACAATAACAATGAAGGTAGGGGGATACAAGGTTTCCATGGAAACTTGAATGGCTTTAAACTTTATGGATTTTCATGAAATTGCTCAGCAGCGTCTTTGTGATGTAAATATAAAACTGAAAGTAGAATGTTGAAAAATTTTCCACCATTTGATGAACTTGGAACAACATGATTACTTCAAACCTGTATTCCAGTCCACAACCAGGGGCAGATCCAGGGGAGGGGCAGGGGGGATTTGAAATGCAAAAATGATAAAAATGGAAAAGTTTGGATCAATTTTGGTCTTAATCTCCACTAGCAATCGAGAAAATAGGTGATTCAAGAGGTCCTCAAAAAGTGGGCCCCCTCTTCCAAAAGTCTGAATCCGCCTCTTACAACTCATTTGACTTAAACACTATGAGAACTTTAAGACTCTCTTTCCATCTATTAAGCTGTGTTCAAACCCTTTACAATATTGATAGTTCTATTTGATTAACTTAAGATTTCAGTATTTCAAGGTCTTAAATTGCCTATCCTCTATAATGCTTCTTTCCATATTAAAATAGGAAGTTTCTAGAAGGGTGTAGTTATCATTTGCCATAATGAGTTATTTTTTAGGTAAAGAACGTGACTTAAATTTTAAAAGTTTTTAATAATATGTCTCTGATCATACCAAATGTGAGCTTTAAACTTAACTGAATTAACTGATTAGATGAAAATTTTGTCTACCTGTTTTCTTATTCAGGTAAAATTCAGATATCTTTATTGAAGTAATTTTATAATTTTAATTGAATATGGAAGTTGATTTCCGATTCATTACAACTGACAGATTATTGATATAGATTAATTTATTATCTAATAATTTTGGTTAAAAGTGAAAAGTTTTTTACATTTTAGATGGTTTAAAAGTTTGAAATCTTTATTTAATACAAATAGCTCAAGGTCGACTAATGGACTTCTATTTTACATAATAATGAAATCAGGTAGTTGATGTAACATTGATGAAATGTAGATGTAGGCTGCGTTGGAGGATGGTAATGTAAGTTTTTAGTCTATTTGATCACAAAATTCAGTTTTATCCATGCAGAAAGAATCATTAGTAATTTAATAACCTGAATTTTATTTTTAACCATTTATAAGGGAATCATGTTAAAAAAAAAAAAAATTAAAAATTTAAAGTATTTATGAAAAAGAATAAAAAGATATGCTACAAATGTATAGGAGATTGTTCCACATCTTATCAAGCAGATATCAACATTAAAACTGATAAATTTAAAGTATTTATGAAAAAGTATAAAAAATATGGAACAAATGTAAAGGAAATTGTGACACATTTTAACAACCAGATTTTAAATGTTCAGATCTCCACAGAGCCCTCAACATGGGTGGATGATTAGATCTAAATTGTCCAGACTTAAAAAAGTAATTGTTAATGTTTAATAACAGGCAGAATTAACATAACATTGAAATTGAAATGAAAAAAATGAATAGAAGACAATTCATTGGCCATGAGTCCTGACCTGGGGCAGGCACATGAGGCATGCAGTGGGATTAAACATGTTTTGTTGGATCCAAACCCTCCCCCTTATGAACAAAGGTAAAACAATGATGTCTATTGTTCAATGTCTATTAGGGTGTGGTTCATCGTTGAAAGCCGCAAAGGGACATGTAGAAGTTTGGATTCAACTGTCATTTGGTGGATGGCTGTCTCATGGACAATCATGCCACATCTATTTTAATATGAATACCTGTATGTGTCATTAATATTTCAAAGGTTTTCCCATCGCAAGAGTGCAGACAATTCTTCCAAAACAGAAAAAACATCCGTTTCTATTGGAAGTTTATGATTTTAAGGAATGTTATATTTTAATTATATAATGTTTTATCACTTGTAGCTTATTCTAAATTTTTCATATTTGATTTTCAAGATAATTTTACCCAACAATGTAAGAATTCGTAGTGGTTGGTTGCAATATTTGCACAAAAACAAAGGCAAAGTTCACATTAGTATGTGTTTCCTTGGAAACATTAGTGTGTACAATAAAATTAATTCACATTTGTTCATGGGAATTTCCAAGGAAATTTATTTGCGATATTAGAATTTTAACTAGTAGCTTACGAGGCACTCAGAGTTTATGTCTGTTTAACCCTGTCACATACTGATGTGCCTGTCCCAAGCCAGGAACCTGTAGTCCAGTGGTTGTCTTTTAATTAGTCATTTATGTTATTTTTTCACCATTTTTGCAGTAGATTAGGTTGATTGTCATGTTTTATGTTTAGATTCACATTTTGTGTTTTAGGGCCTTTTACAGCTTCCGTTATGGTATGGACTCTGGTTCATTGTTGAAGGCCTTAATGGGACCTGTAGAAGTTTAAATTCTACTGTCATTTGCAGGTGGGCAGCTGTCTCATAAACAATAATGCTACATCTCCTATTTTTATATTTAAACAAAGACAACATTATTAATATGCTATAGGAAATTTTCTTAATACTGAAACTATTTGGTTTATTTTCACTCAATGTGCGTAATAAATGCTCATTGGAGCCTCTGGTTTGTAAGTAATACTAGTTCAAGGCCTTGATTTATTGTTATGATAAACAAACCTTCATTGTTCATTAAGACGATCTTTTATAATTTTTTTTATATTAGGTTTTTTTTTGTAAAAGGGTATATTTTGTTTATATATATATATATTATTAATAGTAGTCTAAGTTGCATTGAACAAAAATAGATAATTAAACTGAAATTATATGTGACCTTTGAACAATTGTTAAGTTCATGGTCAGAGCAAAACAGAACATCTGTTTTGGATATAAAATAACACATAAATACCACTAATTTAACCATATAATAGTCAAACTATGATCTAATCAGGGTTTAATACTTAATGACGATTTGCAGGTATTTCTGTTGACTCCAAGTATCCATACATTGGCAGAAATTGTGTCTAATCTACTTTTTGCTTAATTCGGTGACAGATAAGCACCTAAGTGTGTGAGATAAAAATTGCACTCAAATCAATTTATTGATTAATTAGGTGCTCCACAAATGTAAGAAAAAACACTGATTGTTGTAAGTTAGATGTTCTTGATACCTTCATGGCCTTGTGGCATTCTAGCCACGGAGTTTCAAGTTTATAATAAGGGATGTATTTAAGATCAACTTCAATTTTTGAGGGATATTGGTGGGGTAATAATTGGATGCTGAAACACATCAAAGGACTGTTTTAATAATGTTCAAATGCATGCAATGTGATTAATAATTAATTAGAGAAATCACTTATTAACTTATTAATTCTGAAGGTATATGACCATTGTTAAAAGGAACCCCCTATATATTAGTCAGATAAGTTTATTTGTAGATTGTGATCCCATCTCACCCTGTAATGTTGAAGCATTACAGTATCCTATTTTATACATGTTAGTAGAATGGTATCTTTGCTGTTGACATTGTCAGCATTGGCTTTTCACAAAATAACCATTGTTCCAGTAAACCAATTTTTTATATATAATTAACATTGATCTTTGGTACTAGCTAAAGTCTGGTATTGATTTTAGATGATCTAGCCCACCGTTTTTGGGGAGGGGACAAAATGGAGGTAACTTAAATCTTGTTTTAATTTTTCTACTAGGGTTTATCTGTGTGAGAACTCAAAACTAAATGATATACAATAAAAGGTGGAAGATGTATATGTCAAAAATATAAGCCTTTCTCTCATACAGCTGACTTACCATGTAAACTGGTGTACATATATTTATATGTATATATATATATATATATATATATATGATCAATCTATATGTCCCATATATGGTTAAGACTATAGTTTCTCACATCCCTATAACTACCAGATAGAAGGTGGAAAAAGGGCAAACAGAAATTTTTAAGATCTGTCCATACCTGTTAACCTATTGAATGCTCATAGAGGAAGATTTCCCTCTTTTCAGCTTTTATAAGTGGGAGATTTTGTGTGAGGACCATTTTTTCAGATAATTTTGCTAGAAATCCAAGTACAGAGTTAAGACATAAAATCTTTGATATCTTGTTATTCTGCTAATCATTTCTAATCCAAATTTGAGTAATTAGTACAACAAAATAATTAATTTTGTTAATTGTTTCTCAATGAATATTGTATTACATAAACATTGCATTTACATCAGTTTTAAAGGCCATTTAGAATATAATTTGTGCAATATATCTCTGGCAAGAGGGAGATTTGGGGAGAAATTTTTGAAAGAGGGAGATTAGTGTCTCCCACGTGGGAGACTTTCTCAAAGTGGGATATTGTCAAAAAAAGAGGGAGTTCCCACCCAAAGTGGGAGGGTGAACAGGTATGTCTGTCTTATAAGTTGCCTGCAAGAAACAAAATGATCTCTCCTAACAGAGAAATTAATTTAAGTACTGGGCTACTACCAATTATGTAAGCAGGAAAAAATGCAACTTATGCAGATTTAAAAAGCTGATGTAATGTTCATGGTTTTTGATGTTTTACTGAAAGTTTCTGAAATTTTACCTAAACCAGTTAAAGAACAATTCTAAGTTTTAACAATGCAAACATAAAAACATATAATCACATTATGTGAGATGTCTTATATCTAGAACTCTAGTTTTTTGCATTCAGAATTTTATTTATACACAAGCTGTTTCAGTTTTGTTTATTATAACAAAGTACCTAATTTATAATACTTTCATTGTCGTTTGGCTGTAAATTTAATGTAATAACAGTAAAGTTTGACCATTACATAGATTGGTAATGTACTTTTAGTATGTACTTTAACTGTATTAGTATTATATCTTCTGTGGCCTTGAACAGGATTAGGTTTCATGGACTGTTAGGTTCTATAAGATTGACATAAAGTTTGGTCTGGAAGTATCCTGGATTTAGGTCCATTGAGTGATTATAGGTCAATAGTAATAAGATGTATAAGTTGGATATCTGGTTTGGTCAGGAAATATTCTGGTTTTAGGTCCAACTTGTTATGCTGGCAATATTTTAATCCATTTTGTCTTGAACTTAAGGTACCAGTTGCAGATTATTCAAGAAAAGCTCTTTATGTGCAATAAAATAAGTAATGTGAGTACTTTGTTCAATCCTTCCTCTCTTAACAATTTTCCATTCACTGTGTTATATTAATTGTAATAATCATAATTGTGGTCTAATTTTTTGGAATGTTTCTTTTTCTATTGGCAAAGTCTGTCATTCGAGAAATCATATCATGTACCAAAAACCAATATTACTCTAATGAGGAGTATTTTGATGCCATTAAAAACATTGGTTTGAGTTTTGAGTTTATTAGAAATTGCCTGTGCCAAACTTGACCTGAGTTTAGCAGTTTCTCAGATTATCCATGTACATGATATGTTACACATATTGCAGTTTCATACATCAACAGTGTTCCACCTAGAATTTGACAAAGGTAGAGTGCTCACAAAATTATTTCATGCTTAATGGTTCTTGCTTTTCTCTTTGTGGATCTGGTAGAAGAGTGCATATAAAAGACATTAAGGGTGTTTCTACTTTAGGATAATAGGGACCTGAAGTTAGGGGGTATGTGCATTCCTGGGAAAAAATCTAGATTTTTCCCAGGTAGGCATATGTTCCCTTTAAAATCAGGCCCCTGTGCTTATGATCCCAGCTTGGACAACTTATAAAATACTAAGGATAATTCATAAAGAAATCCTGCATATTACCTTTAAAAATATGTCATTAATGTTTGAATCAGAATTTTGACTGACATACTGTGTGTAAACCACAGGGGCCTGAAGTTAGGGGGGATATGTGCATTCCCAAAAAGTAATCTAGAGTTTTTCCCAGGTACGCACATATCCCCCCACCCCCAAACTTTAAGACCCTATAGTGTAAACAGTAATTAGCCTCGACAGTCCAGTAAAAATTATCCAAATGCAAGTTCTTGTGTAACAATTTACCTATGTATTCTGTCTGATAAATGATTTTTTGAGGTTATCAAGCTTTATCTGCCAATATACCAGACTGATGGTGTTATGATTAGAGTGTCAGCCTAGAGTGTGTGTTTAATCCCAGGCCAAGTTAAACAAAAGGCATTTAAATTGGTATTTGAAGTTTCTCTGCAAAGTACACAGCATATACGAAAAAGAGCAAATACTGGTTGGCACAGAGTTAAGTAATGTTCCTGGATAAAGTGGCATGTCTTCATGCAGTCTGTTGCTTTCATGAGCTAGAATATTGAAATTTCACCTCAGTGTGTCTGTCTAGTACAAAGCAGTGATCATTCATCATCATTCATACTGTATACATGCATATGCTATCATCCTGAATAATTACCGGGTATGCAGGAAATATTGCTGCTGGATGATAAGCAAAATTCAGCAATCAAAGCATGGTTCGTCCATCATCATTCATCAATATGCAATTATCTTTAATATGCATTTAATATTTGCAGCTGAACATTAAGCAAAATGCAATCAATAATCAATTATCTACCCATAAAGTTTACCCATGTAATACAACTGAAATATTGTTAGTATCACCTGTCTGGAACTTTTTTAACATAAATATTTAACTGCGGAACTTGTTTCACAGCACAACAACCTTTCCATGTAAAATATATTTTCACTTTTTGTTTTGGTCAAAAATACATAAATACTGGAATATGTTTCAAATTAATGCCCTGTTCACACACTCATACGAATTGATTTGCATTATTGTAAGCCCATTGAGTGAATGTTTAATGATTCAACATTTTCAATGGCATTGAATTCACTTTGATGTATGTGTGAATGTATTTAATGTCATCAATTCACATTATTTCCATGTGAACACAGCATAAGAATATTTTACTGTGAAAAAAATATGTATCTTAACTTAGTTGTCAGCACTATGACACAATATATAGCTTTTCATGTAAGGGGCTGTTTGTATAATTTTTAAACTTCTGCATCAATTACAATTTATATAATATCTGATGGTTCATGGGAAGGTCACAAGATGTTTTTGCTGAAAGCTATTAGTATATTAATATTTAAACTGAACAACATTTGTCACATCATAAAATTATACTGTAATGTTGAATTATTCAGAATTAGCTATTATTTTACCTCATTTCCTTGTACTTAGTGCCTCTGACACTATAGCCTTCATTTTCTTCTTTATCGGCCCTCAAACCTCTCACTTTTAAAAAGCTTAACAGAAAATTATTTTAGAATAAGCCAATTTAATATGGAGAGAGACTTTAAATGTAGAGGGGAAAATAGAATTTGTTATTTGGGGCTATTCTAAACTACCGAAACGTGAAATACCTGAAACAGGATTTAATAGAATTTAAGATTTTGCTGAATCTTATTATCTCCCCTGTTTTTGATTTTTTCTCTTGGCGCTTAACTTTAGGAATATGGTATATAACAAAAATGCAACATACTGTCATGGTGCATTCACACTAACATATAATGCGAATTAGATGCACATTCAACGTGAATTAAAGTCGCACATGTTCACTTATACGTCAAAGCAAATTGAAAACATTGAAACATTAATCATGTCATTCAATTCACATTTGATAATGTGAATTAATTCGCATTAGGTGTGAACACGACATAAAATGCAGAAAAAGAATTTGTATAAAGATCTTAAATGTTTATTGTTTAAATGCAATTCTAACAGAAACCTAATCATAAATGAATTTCACAAAGAGTCATAAGTTTGAAATTGATTGAAAGTGTGTGACGTAACAATCATATATCATATTATGACGTAAAAACTAACGATTCATTTTAGACCTACAATTCTCTGTGGAATCCATGGCTAACGTTTCAATTAAATCTTTCAAGTTTAACAATACATGTCAGTTGTTTAAAGGTAATCTTTGAAAAACAGGTTTTGCAATGTACATGTATTTAAAGCAAAATTTTGTAGCAGTTACCCATAAAATGTTTACATACAAAATATACAAATTGCATATAAAAGACCAAATATTACTGAAATTTTTTTAAATTTTCAGACTCAAAAGAATGGCACGGAACCAATCAGAATAGTGTAAGTGTTAAAGATTCTTACTGCCTTGTTGACAGTGTATTTGCCCTCTGCTGAAAGTTTTAACAACCTCAGGCCGGTGTCATACGATATTTTGACCCCCATGATATATTGACCATGGGGTCAATATTTCGCTGCGAAATAATGACCCCCTTATGATATTCTGACCTCCCCCTGTATGATATTTTGACCCCCCGCAAAATATTGACCCCCCTGAAAAGAAACTGATAAGGGGGTCAATTTATCACAATCTCATGTAATTTGTACCCCCATCTAGAAAATACAGGTTATAAGAAACTTTTTGTGAAGGCAAGAGAATATATAGTCGCATGTCATTCTTATTTTAAAATAGATAGTAAGGGAAAGGCTGTTAGTATTAGTACTTGGGCTAGGATAACTCAACGTGCAGCCCCACATCTCTACCAGACCAACTTTTTTGCTTGCCTAATGCATACCATAAATGAAAAATATTAACATAAAAAAATTTGGAACACATTTGTGATTTTGGAGCCTTTTCATAGCCCTGTGGGATATTTTTGAGAATTTTAGATTTTAGCCATTATTAATTTTGAAATGCAGATATAAATATTTTTCTGTACATTAAAGTAGACATGAGGGGTATCATTAGAAAGGTCTTTGTATTGCCTTTCCAGAACATGTCTACTTATAATTTTAACTAAGTTAAAAAATAGTTATGACAAAAAAATCCAAGTTTTTAGTCCATCAACTATCTTTCTTTGCCTATGTGAATTTTTATCCATATTTTTAGATGGGTTTTGATATATTTTCTTAGTTTTTTGTGTTTCATTGCCCTTATATTGTTCCTTTTGCCTGTTATGATGTTCAAATGACCTAAAAAACTTCAATTTTGAAAATTACTGAATTTTCCAAACTTTCTCAATATTTTAAATATGCTTGACATCAGAGTTCTTATTTGATAATTATCTGATGTTTATTAAGTAAAGGCATATAAAAGGCATTGAATGAGCCCAAAATGTCAATTAGAAATTATTCTGATTGGCCATATTGGCAAACATATTACCCCTACACCTAATTTATTTGGTAAAAGTTGCCAAACAATGTGTGAAAAAGAAACAATAAATTGTGCTTTAAATGTAATGTAAATTACTTTTCAACTAACATATAAATCATAACTGATCATGT
>JAULBM010071658.1:0-10057 GCA_032357055.1 Geukensia granosissima | reverse complement strand
AGGTAAAAAATTAGCATAAACATATACATGGTGTAGTATAACATCCAAAATACACATTTAAATAGTATTTATTATATTCCACTTAAAATTATATTTTTGGAATACTGCAGTCTATTATTTTATAGTTGTAATGATAAAATTCTTATTTTTCTCATCCTTTTGATAAAATGTTTTACTGATTTTAAATTTTATGTGCAGATTTGTAATATATAAAAGAATTACCTCCCTTTGATCATTTTCTATAACTAATGGGACAAAAGTTAAAAATGAAAAAGTGTTGAGTGTATGAGCAGTATTTTTTCATGATATACCACATTCATAGAGTTGATTTATATTGCCTTAACTTACAGCTCATCTGTTTCTCAATTTTAACTATAAAATTTTATTTTATTTGAAAAATTCTAGCTACCTTGTATCAGCTCAATGGGGTTTAGCTCACAATGTTTCACTGGCAGCTTCAAGACTATACATGTCCATTCTCAAGGGCAATCCCATCTGTGTTGTATTCGATTGGTGGCTTGTGCATTCTCACTTTAAGCAGTAATTCAGGCTATAAGTGAAAACAAAATACATGTATATTTTTAGAAATTGTCAAGTACCATGCAATATTTAATGCAGACATAGGCACCATGTAAGGGAACAACCAATTAGTTTTAAGGGGGGTGGGGGTATGTTTATTTTTTTCTCAGACAGAAAAATTTTTGGTTTATTGCAGCAGTTAATTGCCATTTTTTTTTCAAAATTTAACATTACACTATATGGAGTGAAATAGGCTTTGGAAGTTTGACCTACTTTTCATGCATCATTGACTATGGTTCACTTTTGCATCCGGCTTTGTTCTTAGAAACTGTATGTTTTATCAATCATCATGTAACTTGGTGTGTGAATGCATCTTGGGGAGTCTGTCAGCATCTGACCCATATTAGGTCTTTTTGACCTACTTTAATTGCTTCATTAACTCAGGTTAAGTTTTACGTCCAAATTTGTATCTCAGTTACTGTATGTCATACCATATCATGTAACAAAAAATACACAATTAGGCCATAATAAAAAATATCCTAGATTCTCATACCTGCCAACCCCTAGAGATTACATTTCATATAGTGTATGGATTACATGTTAAAAAATTTAATTTAAGAGATATGAAAACAATTTAGACATTGATCATTTACCTTCCGCTCATCTTCCTCAAATGGTATGTCGTGCGCCCTCAGCCATTCTTTTACGTCGTCTTTTTGGGTTTTTGTGGTTGGACAATAACTTTCAGGGACTCTTATATTGTGGTAGGGGGCATTGTCCATAACTATAACTGATGGATTTTCTAAGGCAGGGATAAGTGTGTTTTCAAACCATTCTAGGAAGTGATCCCCATTCATCTAGTCATGATAGTCACTACTGTTGGTCTTACTTAAAAAGATAAGACCAACATCCTTAATGAACCCTTCACTGCCAGATCCTACAAAAGAATAAGTTCATGAACTGCTACTGAAGTTTCGCAATCACTGTATCAGAAAAACTTAATTGGGGTACTAATATATGCACAACCTAGAAAGAAATAATCTATGGTAATATAAGGTATTCCAAAGATATACAAGAGACATTTTCTTTTAAATCACTTGCCTTGGCAATTATTCCAATCTATATACTGATAAAAAAATCATTTGCTAAACTCTTAATATACCTAAAAAGAGTTATAGTACACATAGTACCTGCATCCAAAACTATCAGTCTTTGCCCTTCCCAGATGGAATATGCCTTCCACATTCTTCACAGTCAGGTACCAGCTGGTCTAGAACCCCACATTTATTATGGGACCATTCTCCTGTAAAAAATTAAGACCAGAAGAAAATAAAAAATAATAAAACCAAACAACCTATATAAAATTATGTAAAATAATCTTGTATTCAAAAAATATTCAGGATGATAAAAAAAAATCTGATTTACAGCAATGAAAGACTTGCATTTCTTTACCCTGCATGATTATTCAGAAGAGATGTTTTGATTTTTTTGCTGTAAAAGTTTTTATATCATTAGTTAAAAATTGTTTTATTTTTATTGAAAGATTACAGTTTTCAGAATTACCTGTGCAAGCATGATTACCATTAATCCAAGTTTCATCTAGGTACAATACATCCCATCCATCATCTCTAAATTTTCTAATCTGTCTGGAAAACATACACATGGGCAATTTAGTTTTACTGTGGATGAAATCATAATGAATTATTATAATTTTGAAGTGCTAATTTCTTCATGAATCAGGCAAATTGGAAAATTGAATTATGTTTACAAAATACACACAAAAAACAATGTGAATTTTATTGTATATGGTCATCTCAATGTGAATTAATTTAAACTTTAAAAATTTTCTTTCCTCTTTTTATTTTTGATATTAAAAAATAGTTTGTGAATCAGAATGAGAAATATACAATTACCTCAGATAATGCTGTCTGCTGGCAGTTACATCTGCCTTCTCTGTGATGAATCTTTTTCCCCCTTTTTTTCGGTGACAGAATCCCAGTCTTATCAGATAGTTTCTGATACTGGATCTGCTAATGTCTTTTCCCCTGTTAGCCATATCTTGCCTAATTCTGTCAATGGTAACCTTTATAAATATATATATATATATGAAAATAAAGTTGGTCTATACTTTATGAATGATGATTTTAAGTGACACAGTTGCTAACAATATACATGTATAATTTGATACAGAATGAGTAATTTTTTTAAAGTTCACTGTACAGGAATTATACCCTTTTGGAGTATATGATATTGTTAGGCACTTTGATGGTAATATGTGCCTGTCCCAACTAATAAACAAACACTTTTTTAGTTTATGCATTTTTGCATTTCTTTTATAACTTGGGTATGAATATGGAGATGTGGCATGATTGTCAACGGGACAGCAAGGCATCATGCATTGTTGTTATTTTTGCCATTAAAGTATTTATAGCTTCACTTTTTATATATGTTTTAATAATGTAAAAAAATACTTACATATTCTCTCTTCCTGTACATCATATGTACCACTCTTACTAGAAGGTCCTGATCAAAACTGTCCAGAATCTTGCACTTCTGTCTTGCCTGTTGGACTTTCATTTCCACAATCTCCTGATGGACCTTTCCTATGACATTCTTTACACTTTCTAAAAGAAAATAATATATAATTTTTATTGTAGAAGTTTGAAGTAGAAATTCAAAACCTTTTTTTTAATATGGTATCATATATTGTTTTTTTTCATTCTAATAAACCTTTAAGAAATTTGAAAACATACATCAGAGTGATCCAATTGAATAATGAGAGGGGTTTGTTTTTGCAGTTTCTTAAAAGTAAATAATCTGGATGCAAAATTAAATTTTTTTTTCATTGAAATTTGTTGAATTTATACATAAGAATATTCAGTAGCCCAGATAACAGATCTTAAGTTTTTTTAAAATTCAATGGCCAGCTGGCCAACACTTGATGCAATTTGGTAGCATGCAATATCAAAATTTACTAGATTTTGGCCACCATTCACTCAACTTATGGAGCCCTGTAACCACACAAGCTGTGAAGCACAGTGTAGAAAACTTGCTCTTGTGTGATTTTTTTAAATAGTTGTTTGCTTTGTTTTCAGTGATGTGTGTATGCAAAGGAGGGAGGGGGTTGAAACCAGAAGACTTGTTTAGTCCCTAACACATGTTTTATGTGCCTGCTCCAAGTCATGAGTCTTACTACATGCAAAGTTTCAGAGCATTTAAATAAAAGATTAAATTGTGTTTTATTGGTACTATGCAACAGCACAAGTCAGTTTTAAAAACTTAAATAACTATCTCAAAAAAAATTTGATGAAAATAAAAATTAGTACATATCCTCTGTACCTATTTTTCTTACTTTATGCAATTTTAGTTTCAGAGAATTTCACCAGAATTCAAAAACGTTCTTATCACCTCACTATAACTATTAGATTTAAAAACTAATGTAACTTTTTTTGTAAAACCTTAGATATAAATAATACTTCGAATCTATCTTCAGTACATATTTTCTTACTGCAAGCTAAGTTTCAGAGCATTTGAATAATAGTTTTAAAAATACTTATCATTTCAATCAAACAGTGTATTATTCAGAATGGAATTATTATTTATTATAGAATTTTCAGTTCACTAAGTAGATTACCATATGCTTTTTCTGTACAATGTAGGAGGCAAAAACACTCAGAGTCAAGATTTAAAAACTTATGTAACTTATGTAAACCCTAAAATATGAATGATACTTAGCATCTTCGCCAAGCATATATTTTTCTTACTTCATGCTAAGTTTCAAAGCATTTCAACAGAATTTATAAAAGTTCTAGTCGCTTCACTAAGTAGATTATGACTTATCAGCATAATGATGTAATACAGTTATTGGTAGTCGGACAACACTTTAGGTCAAGTTTAAAAACTTAAGTAATTCTTTTATACTTTATCAGAAATAAATAACATTTAGCATCCACTCCAAGAACATGTTTTTCTTACTATTTAAAACATTACTATGCATTTTATTAAAATTTAAGGAAAATATAAATGTTTTTCTTCATAGGTAAAATTAAACAGTTATTGGGAAGACAACACTTGGACCTTGCAGACTAAAGTTTAAAAACTGGAATAATTATTTTGTATTATCTCAGAAATCTATGATTGTTGGTATTTACTCTCAAAACATAATTTTCTTACCACTTGTAAAATGTCATTTTATTTCACTTCAGTTTTTGAATGGTATGTGCCTTACTTAATGACATGGATCCTGATCAATTGATGAAGGCCTTGAGGTGACCTATTGAAGATCAAATTTGTCTATCATCTAGTGAATGATTTTCTCATGAACAACCATACCATATCTCCCATATTTATCTCACCTGGCCTAAATAAAAGCCATGTAAGCTTTTGCCATCACTTTTTGTCCGTTGTCCGTCCACAATTCACATTTTCATCTTCTTCTCTGGAACCACTGAGCCAATTTGAATTAAACTTTAGGGGAATGGTCATTTGATGGTCCACTTTCGGATTTGTATCCAGGGTATTAATTGGCCATGCAAAATGGCTACCTTTACTTAAAATAGAAAAAAAAGGGGGTCACTTTCTAAAAAAATCTTCTCCTCCAATTCATGCTGTGGAAAATTCATTATTTTTTTTTTTCTCTTAATACTTGCTCAGTATGAACCAAACTTTGCTGAGATGGTCTTTAGGATGGTCTTTAGGTGAGCCTCTTAGAGAATTATATCTGATAACCCTGCCTGCCAACCAATATGGCTGCCACAGCCTAACTTAGTTCAACATTGGACCCAATTGGAAATTTATTAAAAAATTTTTCTCTACATACATGCTTAATTGGAACCACACATTAGTGTAATGGTCTTTAGGACAGGTAAACCTCTTTCAGAATTATATTCGATGACCCCATCCGTCAACCAAGATGGAGGCCACAACTGAACTTAGTTTAATATTGGACTATATAGAAAATTCATTAAAAAATCTTTTTTTTTCTCTACATACTTGCTCAATTGGAACCAAACTTATGTGAAATGGTCTTTTGGTGAACCTCTTTCAGAATTGTATCTGATGACCCTGCCCGCCAACTGAGAGCCAAAATTGGACAATATGGGAAATTCATGGAAAAATCTTAAACCAAACAACTTTGATCCAGATGAGCAATTACAGGCTCCCTATAACCTCTAGATATTATTTGTGCCTTCTCGTTGTTTTTGGTAAACATTGCCCTTGCATTTGGGTATGTTTGTTATTTCAAAGGGTCATTCTAGACTTGGTCACAAGGAGTGGGATTCCACTACAGTTGAAGGTCTTGTGAAGACCTTTAGTTTCTTAGTATGGTATCCTTTGCATATATGCCATATCTTCTATTTTTAAATTTTCTTAACATATTCTGGTTATTGTTGGTTTTATATTTGATTCTCTAGACAATGAGTATATATAAGTTATAGAGAAAGTATCTTTGTAGGTTTTTTCGTGTTACTCAATACAGCAACGGGTGTCAGGAATTGGTTTCAGAAAGAACCACATAGGAATATATATTCGGAATATATATACTGTCAATTAAAATTTTTAAAATAATTTTTAAAATTTAATTTCTAAACCATTCTTAACAAGCATCTAAATGGTTTGTTCTTATTGTAATCCACTTTAACATACTTTCCAATTAAAATATTATAAAGGGAATCAGAGGTCATGTCCCTATGACAGATATAAAGGCAAGTGACTTTATTTCAGGCATGTGGAATTTACCAAAAAACTTTCTCTGGGTTTTTCTAAATGTTATTTACTTGCATACCAGATGGAATAGTCCAGGTAATTAAATGCAAAGAAAGACCTGGCATTTTGAATAGAAATAACCTAACATAGGTACCCCGGTATATAAAATGTGAAAGAAATGATTTTATTCATTTTCATCCTTATGTGACATAAGAGAGGTAACTCATGCTCTCTTATATTGCATTGCAAAGACTTCGTTTGTTGTCTCCCCATTTATACAGTTGTAGTTCGGTGATATGGCTTTGGTTCATGGTGAATGCTTTAACATTCACTTATTTGTTTATGAGATGTTTACCAACATTCAAACAGAAACGGCCATACTCTGTGTTAAAAAGTCTAATAATGTTTATTATGCTAACATATAATTGATTCCTTAGAGACTACTTAATGTGCGGATATTCTCCGGCGCATTTTATATTTTCGGGTGAAATGAATTTCTTTGGACACAATTTTTGTTTTTGAGGCTGATCTTAATCCAACTGACATACCAAAATGTTGGGCTTTTGATATGGTTGTAAAAAAATCCGCCCGGAATATGTTACATATTTGCGAATATAAGTTTCTATGTAAACGATTTTTAATTTTGGCAAAAATCCTTTGATTTCCCTGTCATGCAAATTGACGAATTCATGATAGGTCCAACATAAATACATTTTTATATTTAGAAAGAAACAAAGGGTAATACCATAACATGTCTCTGGTAATCATAATTTCCCGCAAAACGTTGCTTGCGTTCAATCGAAATGCGAATTTATTCGGAAAGAAGTGGCACTGATTTTAATTTTACCAATTCGCGTCTTGTTTTCACTGACTTTTTTTGTCAGTTGTACTTCTAAATGTGTTTCATGATTCTGTATATCGGCCACGTTTGGCCCGTGGAAAAAAGGGGGGTATATTTTCCGCAATCAGTCATAGGAACTTAATTGATTGTCCCAAAGACTTTTTGATATTTATTGCTTTTTCAATTGTTTATTGGCAAATTCTACGGTTTTTTTTCCATTGATCTTTTTTTTTTATTTGTTATCATAATTTTTTCAATGGATTTTTTCGTTCGTTTTGCTTTTTACAGTAAGTCTGGGAACAACATGCACGTCTGGGAACATGTGTATTTTGTTCCCAGAGTAAGTACAAATGTATAGGACCTGGATCGTAAATTTAACAGCATTTTTTAGTATAAAGAAAATTAATAACGCTAGAAAAGGCTTGGTTGTTATGAAAATGGCTGTATAATACACAGATTTAATTGAGGAAGTCTTTTAAAAAAATCCCTTTATTATCGCAGAGCGCAACGATATGAAATCTTACTTTTCTTTTACAACAATCAATGATACAGGAATCGTTTGGATGTACACATTCCAGTTTCATTTCAAGTTTAATATATTTTCAAGTGTGCAGTATGTGGGCATATACATTGCACCACGTCATATTTTTCCTGTATATTTCATGAAATTTTATGAAATTTGCACTGTCAAACAGAGAAAGAATTTCATGATTTATTTAGGATATAATGTTCTGGCCTGTTTTTTTAGATAGAAAAAGTAAAGATGAATTTGAATTTTCATCACTTTCCCTGTATATGTAAGTAAAATAATGACGCGAATTAATGAATGAACTCTGTGCGGTCAACTTTTAAAAAAATTCTTAACAAATACAAAGATGATAATTATGCCCAAATAAACAATGCTGGGGGATGTATTGGTGTTAGAAATGTATTTGTACATGTGTTTTGGATTTTTCTTTTGTTGTTGTTGTTTTTTTTTTTTTGGTGGGGGGGGGGGGGTTATTCATTACTTTTTATAAGAGGATATGCCTTATACCTGCTTTTCTGTCTTCCTGGATGGTCTTGTACACAAGGCTGCGATTCAGTTTTAAAGCTGCAGCAACTCTATAAACTATTTTATCATAACTGTATTCTGGAGCCTTTATTTTCTTCTCTTGTTTAAAAGCGGCCGTCAATAAAAGTATACATTTCTTGATATCAGAGGAAATTTTCATCGTATTCTGTTTGACTTACTTCCCTTTGACCATTACTTCAAATATTTGAATCTTACCTGCACGAGAATTGGTATCGTCCAAAAAGACCGCGAGACGTCAACATCCGGTGTAAACAATATGGATTCTGCAATGCAAATTTGCTTGTCTCAGGAACATTTCTTCTGTATCCCGGTACATAATACAGTATGAAATAGTTGTGTGTTTTAGTAACGACTCGGGGTATAAAAAAGGTACACATGATTTTTAATGAACAGTTCAAGGCAATAGTAATGCAATCTCAGAATACCGATTGTCCGAACCCAGTTGATGAAACAGTAATCTTTGACATACTGTCACCAAATCAAAATGCATCTTCGTTTTTCCAAAGGGTATAATCCACCATGTTTTATGAAAATCTGTTCATCTTTCAATAATTATCATCTGGAAATTAAAATGCTGTTAGAAGCTTTCATAAAAAAACAGTATTAGAGTTTAAACTTGTTGCAATTTTGCTAAAAATGATCCCTATATAGATTCCTTTCTATAAAAAAGACATTATTTTCAATGAATTACAACTTACCATAAACCCAAGCTATACCAATACATTCCACAAAACCAATCAGTAATAGAGAATAAGTGGCAGCATAGTTATCAAACAGCTGTAGGATAAACATTCCTCCCTGAAATATAGAAAAAAAAAACGTCATCAAATATCCACAGAACCCTTGCAGCTAAGTTATCAAACAGCTGTTGGATAAACTTTCTTCAAAAACTGTCATTAAAAATCCACAGAACTCTGGTGGCAAAGTTATTAAAAAGGTGGTAGGTTAAATATTCCTCCCTGAAATATAGAAAAAAAAACGTCATCAAATTTCCACAGAACCATGGTAGCAAAGTTATCAAGCAGCTGTTGGATAAACATTCCTCCCTGAAATATAGAAAAACTATCATCAAATATCCACAGAACCCTGGTAGCAAACTAATTAAAAGGGCAGTAGGATAAACAGTCCTCCCTGAAATACAGAAAAAACTGTCATCAAATATCCACAGAACCCTGGTAGCAAAGTTGTCAAGCAGTTGACCAAATTTTTCATCCTAAATCATTGAAATTTTATATCATAAAATACACAAATAACCCACAGAACAACAGTGTGTCAGTATCATCATCACACAACTATATGATAAACATTCCATCCAGAAACCAATAACAAGGTGTCCCATAATTCTCACACAACTTTAGGATAAACGTTCCACCAGAAACCAATAACAGAGTGTCTGCATAGTCATCACAAAACTACAGGACAAATATTTCCCCCAAAAATAAACAAAAGTGTGTCAGCATAATTATCGAACAACAAAAAAATAAACATTTCATTCAGATATCAACAACAGGATGTCTGCATAATTATCACACAACTATAGGATAAACATTCCACCCAGAAACCAATAACACAGTGTCTGTATAATTATAACCTAACTGTACAATAAACATTCAACAAAGAAATCAGTAACTGGCACATCATTATTGTCAAACAAATGTCAAGTAAGCATTCTTTACTAAAATGCAGAAAAACTGTCAACAGATATTCAATTAAACTAGTGTAGCAGCAGAGTCCAACAATTGTCTCAAACTAGAGTAGCAACAGTGTCCAACAATTGTCTCAAACTAGAGTAGCAACAGTGTCGGACAATTGTCTCAAACTAGTGTAGCAACAGTGTCCGACAATTGTCTCAAACTAGTGTAGCAACAGTGTCCGACAATTGTCTCAAACTAGTGTAGCAACAGTGTCCGACAATT
>JAULBM010071647.1:0-10057 GCA_032357055.1 Geukensia granosissima | reverse complement strand
ACTAATGTCGGACCTCAAACTTAATTGAAATCATTCAACCATGAAATATAGGTCATGTGACCTCAATTTTCGGTATGGTGGAAGGTAGTGACCTCATGAATCTGTACACCAAGTTATATGAATGTAGGTATTGTTAATCCAAAGATCTGGCTGTGGATGCGGACGCGGACAATCACGCGGACATGGACGCCGAGGCTACTCCAATAGTCCCCCTCTACTTCGTAGAGGCGAACTAAAAATTGTGAACAAATAACAATAAAAGGCAAATAAAACAGTGACAACCACTTACAAGTTCCTGGCTTGGGACAGGTACATTATGTATGTGGCAGGTTAAAACCTGTTGGTGAGTGCTCAACCCTCCCGCTAACCTGGGACGATGGTGTGACAAAACAGCAATGAAAACACATTTTGGATATTATTTTGTTTTGTAAATTTTATGCCACATTACGGTATTTAAGTCAGGTCCCTGAAGTCAGTTTAATGTAGTTAGCAAGCAGGAGTACAGGTACCAGAAATGGACCACCATCCTTTGCCAACAAACCCGGTATGTGCCTGTCTCAAACCAGGATCCTTGCAAATGTTTCACAAAAAGTCGTAGTACTTATGACTAATTGTATGTCCTGTGTAAAGAAAATAAGTTAGGATCACTTCTAAGACTTACGACTTTTTGTGAAATGGTCTCCTGTAGTCCAGTGGAAATTGTTGTCATAGGGTTCAACGGTTACTTGTTTTTCACTGTAAGCTCAACTGGTTGATTACTGTTAAATTTAAATGGCCTCACATTTTGAGGGGTTTTACAGCTTGTCTTACAGTGTGGATATTGCTCCATTGTTTAAGGTGTTATTATAACATGTTAAGTTCTTTGTTATTTGGACATTTTGGATGGCTGTCTCATAGACATCATACCACATCTCCTATTTCTAAACTCAGCATTTGGATTGTGAGTACAGTGCAGCCTTTATTGTATGAAACAAAGCTGGGATGAGGAAGTGGGAAACAACCAAAGGGCCAGACAAGAGGGAAAAAGTTTTAAATAACACCAATACAAAACACAATAAAATCGTGCACAGAAAATTAAAATGGAACATATATATATTTATGGATAATGAGGACCTATCAATAAAATGGGGTGCTTAGGTGGTTTTGGAAAAGTACCAGTATGCAATTTCTATCTCTTTAAAGACTAAAGGGATCTGTATGATAAGTTAACTCGAACCAACTAGCCAACTCTGACTAACTGATGGCCCAATATAGTAGACTAATGTAGGTTTCAGTTGTAATCATCAACTTTAAGGCATGTAATTCTGATGGCTAGTTTAAATCATCTCATTTTTCAAGTTCACTTTCCTTGCATCAGTTGTGTCATGTAGTTAAGGGCCTATTATGGGGTCTTCAAAAAGTCAGTTGTACATGGGGGTAGGTTGAACTTTGAATTTTTTTTAAAAGACAATGGAAATGAAGGTGCCAAAATGTTTTGTATCAAAAGTAAACTGTTTAAGCACCTATGTTAATATTATCTATGAACTTCACTTAACCCAAATGAATTAATCAGGCACATAAAGGCATGGAATTGTTCCAAAAAATTACATAAAAACCTACAGGATTCAATTCGTAATAAGTTTTTATCGAAAAATTGAGAATAATTATCAGTCTATCAGAAAGATAAGTGAATCTAACAAATTTATCAACAAACTAATTTAGTTAATTACATCTATATATACTCTCAAACAAATTTACATTAAGGGGAAGATAAAATGTACATTTCATTAACAGATTCAGACAGAGATAAATACAATGTAATTAAACAATTTAAAACTTAAGAGAACACAGGTGCCACTGGTCAAATTCAATGAGGAAATTAGTAATTTAACAAAGTTCAAGAAACAAAACTTCAGATAAGAAACACAAGCAACCATTAAAATATACATTTGGAAAAAACTTAGAGAGTTTAATGTCTGGGAAAAAGTTTTAATCTTTATTGTATGTATGTTCTGGAGTTTTAGAATATTTTCTGTCACAACCTCATTTTGCATAAATATATTTTATTTTGAAAAAACTTTTACCAAGCTGTTGCCCTGCTGTGTCCCTCAACCCACCCCTTGTTTCGGTAATTCTATACAATTGTTGAACTTGTTTTTGTCCTGAATATCCATAAAACATTTGCAACTGGACATTAAGCAACCAACAATCAATCAAAAAACTTGTACCTGAAATTTAAAAATGCATCTATGTCAAAATTAGATTGGAGGTAATGTAGAAAATTACCATGTACATTGTAGGGCTATTAAAATTAATTAATAGATAAACATCCTGTGTCCCTAAAAATATATGGATATTATATACAGATTTTTATTTCCAAAATATATTTTTATAAATTTGCAGTTGCCCAAACTTCAAGGGTGTCAGATATTGTCTGATGATAATTATTTTATTGATTTTGTTCAAGTGGGTAAGGAATTGGGATGTACAGATGAAGACTTTACTCCATACCAAATATAAAGTGGCTAGGACTACAAGATGAGGCTAAAGAACTTAAAACGTAAAATGATTGCTCATGCATAACTGAGGGATTGGAGCTATCAACTAAGCTGTCCCATTATTGATGAAACTGTATAATTTATAATGTTGACCTAAAAGTAAGATGAGCATCACAATATCCCTTTGTTTTCAATCGTTGATGCTGCTGCCACCAGAAAGAGTACCCTTATGTCTCACTTCTGCAACTTTATTGCAGGCCAGACAACAATGACAGAAGTGTATCACAAAAATATATATACAATCTCCAAGGGCATGGGCTCAAATAATCTATAAGAAGAGAAAATGTGTCCAGGACATGGATGCCCCCTGTCTCAGCAAACAGAAAGAAAACAAATGGATGTGCCTGAAAAGTGAAGCCACATAACAACTTACCCAGATAATGCTTCAAACTAAATATAAAATCAATCTGACATACACAGCAGAGAAATCTTTGCAAAAAAATTTAAAGAACATACATTGGTACATGTATAGGGTAAAGTTTAATTATTAATGGCTATCATCGCCTAAAGGTAGGGCAAAAATAACCAAAAAAATAAATCATCATTCCTTAAAGTGCAATTATGAATAAGCATGAAGCTCATAACTAGTCTACATAAGGAAATTTTAAACTTCATCAACAGTGCTTACTAATAAATATAATATGTCAGACAGAATAATAACAAATCATATGACATACTCAAAGAAAGTCATAACAGACATAATATTGGGAGACATTGTGACATTTTAAAACTGATCAAAGCTTTGATATTCATTGTGTTTCTCACCAATACATGTACCTTATGATGCAATCACAAGTGACATGCAAGAAATATTTATAAAAAGTATTCACAGTAGTTACAATGGATGGGTATGTACATGTACTTAATACAATGATATAAAGAGAGGTAATAAAAAAGTGACATACTGAGCGCTGAGATGTGATCAAAACAGTGACTTACACACAAAAGGAATCATAATGGTATGATAGAATGTGTAAAGTAATCATATTTGTTTGTTTGATTGGGGTTTAAGCCACTTTCAACAATATTTCAGTCATAACTGCAGTCAGTTTTACTGGGGGAGGAGATGGAGTAACCGGAGAGAACCACTGACCTTGGGCAGGTATTTGACAAACCTTATCATGTGAGATGCGAGTTAAATTCAACTCTTTTTTGTATGGTACAAAGTCAGGCAAGAACTCACGCCGTATTGGTGATAGACTAGAATGATCTGAACAGGTAAGTTTGAATCAATTACCTAGATGACTCAGCCACCCAGGCACCGAAAGGTAATCATAAGTAATTTATTCCGATGTAATCATATCAAATGACTACACAGAAATGTAATCATAACAGTTGTTATTACTGAGATGTAATCAATGTAATTACAAACTGAGAGGTTGGTTGTTGGTTGCTTAACATCCAGTGGCAAATATTTCATAATCACAACAGTGACAAATGGGAAGGTAGTCATGACAAGGACATATACTGTTAGGCAATCACAACAGCCACATACTGGGCTAAAGGTAATCACACCAGTAACAAATCAAGATAGCATCACAACAATGAGATACTGACATGTAATCAATAGAGTGGCAAAATTAGAGCTAATCCCAACAATGACATACTGAAATGTATTCAAAATAGTGGTCAACATAAAGAAGTAATCATCGCAACAATGACTTAATAGGATGATATACTGAGAAATAGTCATAAATGTGACTTATCAAGATGTAATCATACAAATGATTACAATAAAGAAATCATATCAATGACATACTGAGAATTGATTACCACAATGACATAACAGGATTACATACTGAGAAGTAGTCATAAATGTGACTTATCAAGATGTAATCATACAAATGATTACAAAAAAAACATATCAATGACATACTGAGAATTGATAACCACAATGACATAACAGGATTACATACTGAGAAATAGTCATAAATGTGACTTATCAAGATGTTATCATACAAATGATTAAAATAAAGAAATCATATCAATGACATACTGAGAATTGATTACCACAATGACATATTGTGATGTAATCAATAAAGTGGCACACAATGAGGTAATCACAACAGTGACATACTGAGATGTAATCACAAGTGACAACAGTGTCATATGGAGAGAAAATCATGACAAAGACATGCTGACAGGTAATAACAACAGTGGCAGTTCCATACTGGTGTAGTAATTACTGTTTCATGCTGAGGAATTCATGCCCAAGAGAAAATGGAAGCAAGTGATAGCTGAGGGGTCAATTAAAGAAGGGGGAAGTCTAAAGACAAAAGCAGTTATCACAACAGACAAAAAGTGAAAAGGAAAAACACCTGATGACACAATGAGAAAATTTTAACTGCAGGGTCAGAAAAAATCTTGAATGGCATCTTAAGGATAGTCATGATAATCAGTATCAAAAATAGAGTCCCACAGAAGGTACTAGCACAGAGCAATTATTGTGGAAATTGTTGAAGTCCTGAATTCCCTCAGATTTTATCATGGTTGGAGTGAGCATTTCTGACATTTACCCCATATATTTTAATTATCATGATTTGAGGTTTTGCATTGAATGCCAACTGTAACAAGAGAATGTTACTGACATCACAAAAATCTGAACTGCCACCATTAAATTCAACCCTGATCGTCTACATGATAATCAGCACTCTAACCCTCTGAGCAAAGGAGTCAACTCCCCAACCTTGGCCAATTAAGACTGGTTATATATCTACCAAGGGAAGCAATCCCAATGCATAATCTGGGAGTTAATGTAAGGCTATGAAAAGCTATATACAAAGAGGTCGGAATGCCAGCAACACACATCATGATTATCACAGCAGTTACTGATGAAGAAGATATCAAACCTGACAGTCACATATGTATTAAAACACCTGAGTAAGGTACAGAGTTGGTAAAGTACAACTATGAGCAACTGAGAAGAAGTCACAACAGTGACAATAACCATGGTTTAATCAGAAAACTAAGAGGCAATAAAGACAATAGCATTGTGAGCATAGCTTTACAATGCAATTACAGTGTAAGTTTTTAGAGAGCTATAGCTGACTTTAATCATATTTTGACTTCACCTGAATTAGAATCATCATATTATACTTTCTATAGCATACACTGTTTTCAAGATCCTGTTGTTCCTGGGATGATGCAACATGTTTTATTATGTCCCCTACAATTTTTGGTGCAAGCATATTTCCGGTTTATGAAGTGTCTAACATACAATTTCAACATTTCTCAAACTTCCTTTTAAATTTGCAATTTATGAGAATTTAACTTTTCCTCATGATAAATGAATTGTTGTGAGAAGAGATTTTTTTTGTATACAGTAACAGATTGTTTAGTTTAACTGACGAAGGCACACATGTCATAATGCAATACTGTTAATTGCAACTGTGCTTATCTGAAATTCAAGCTACAAAATAAAATTGAATGAACTTATTACAACTGTTAACAACAATACATAAGTAAATACATGTCCGTTAATATATGCAAGTGTAGCAAGTACAAAACGGAAAACATAATGCACCTGTACGTCTTTACTTTCACATGACAAAGTAACAAGATAAATTTGCTGTCCAGTATAACTCTTGTATCTTGAAAACAATGTATTGCATCATGCTGCAGGACCTTGAGTTGTAAAAATACAAAAGTCTAAGGAGTAATCCCAACAATGTCTGCCTGTGTTTGCAACATTTAAGGAAACACAATGAAAAAAAGAGTTAGACCACAACTCAGTCGTGCTTACAACTGAAATTACTGATAATATAATATAATAAGATATTGTTTTGTCCCCTACTGCCACAGACATAGTACAATCAGCATTAGTTTGTACAAATGAATAGCAACATATCTGGCGCTAAATCCAGTTCATGTTTGGAAACAATTGTTCAAACTGGCAATGAGAAGAATTCATGTACCTGGATCACTAAATAACTGGTTTTCAAGTTCCAACAAGTGCTGATAGTCATACGTCAATGATATTCAAAATGCACTTGTAGGTCACAATTTAATTTAATATAGAATAAACAAGATTTGAGAACACAACTGAATAGCATGGTCAAAGTTATCATATTTCTATAAAAAGCTCTGTCATTATACATCTTATTGTCAGTGTATGGGGGAGATTAAGTCACAGACAGGTAGTTTGTGCTGGAGTATAATATACACCCCCCCTTTCTCAAAGCTTAAATATTTTTATAATTTATGCGCCTATTAATTTAAAGCCTAAAACTTCGGTTATCAATGAAGCAGGCAATAGTCAAATATGTGCATTCGATGAATTCTTCAAAGCATTTACCAATGTAGCACACCAGCGGTTTATTCGATGAAGTTGTAAACGTCGAGTTGTCAAATTGCACATGTGTGTGTATTGAACTTCCGGCAATACACAACTCGTAAACTGTGTTAATTGAAGCATGCGCAACTTCTTCAATTAATTTTGACTGAATAATTAATTAGCAGAAATAAATTACTACTTTTGTCTGGAACAAAACGTATTGTCTGATTTTGCTTAAGAATTCACAATGCAATCTTTTTTATGCGAAAAATAGTTTCAGAAGCGTAGGAACTTGGATTCTGTTTGTAAACAACGAGCACGTGCTTCACGCACCAGTTGCTGAAAGGAAAGACCCTACTCGAGCAAATGTCCTAACAACATATTACAGTAACCAGCGTAAGTAACTTCTCTATAGCAATAAATAATGCATGGTTGGTTGAAGCGGTACGAAATGACAAGGAGTTGTTGGTTGCGTACGCGGGGTTTCCGAAAAAAAAGAGAGAATTATTTGCGCCAACACGAAAAGTGCACGCGCAGGTATTATTTTAAGCAGCGTTATCGTTAAACAATGTCAATTTTATAAGAATGAAATTTTGCACTCCTACAGAAATAATTGTGCAAAAACTACATGTGGGCCGTGCCAATTGTTAAAAGTACATGCGACCCCACACGTCAATAACGATCATGTGGCTTCCGGTCAGTGTTTCGCAGATACCACATCACCACCCTAGGATGATTAGACATTTATCATGTTTATTTTCATAGAAAGTAGTCGTGGTGGCTGTTGCAAGGTGACTTTGGGACTAGACAAATCAATCAAGGGCTTTATAGGGACATTTCAGGCAGAGCCAGACTTTTGGCAAAAGAGGGGGTGTACTTTTTGTGGACCTCTTGATCCATCATTTTAATGGAGATTAAGATAAAAATGTACCCATACTTTCCTTTTTTTATCATTTTGTGTTTCAAAGCCCCCCTGGATCTGTCCCTGTTCAGGCTTTGTAGAGAGGAGGGGAGGGACACGTGATTTAGATCTGAAAGTATTGACTAGGAGCCAGAATATCCAAAACTTGATGCTGTAAGTCAACAGAAAGTTTTTTAGTAGTACATGTATTTTTGTTCTATTTTGACCAACATTTTTTAATGTCCAAATGTTAAGCAGCAACATTATCCTGGTATTTAAAATTTAAGAGAAATTCATGCAGAAAATCAAATAATGATGTTCACACAGGTTTGATCATTTCTCAAATAAAACTCACTTTTCATGTTTTAAGGGTATGTATAGAGGTGTCAGGTAAGCTATTATCAATTTGCTTTTGGAGCCCATCCAAAATTTAAAAAATCTTATTGAAACTGCTTGGGCAGATAGGGCCAGACTAAGAATAGAATTTACCTGGTAGTTAAAAATAGGAACCTATGGGAATGTAGAGGTCTTGGAAACTAATGGGCCAGTTACAGCCAAACTATATTGGAATGGTCCTCGAACAAAATATTTCAAGCTTCCCTGAAAGCCGTACAAATAGAGCAACACATTCAAACTTAGAAACAACTAGGACTCAGTGGAAAAATTATTTAATGAACTTATTGCTCTGGGAAACTACTAAGCCAATTGAAAAAAAATTGTGGATTAGTCTTTTGCCCAACTTCTGTCTAACAGCTGCTTCAGATGATCTTAGTTGAACATAAGACCATATATATGGGAAAGTTTATAAAAGGACCAGTTGCAACCAGAATGGTGAAATGGTCATTGGATGATCCAATAGCATAGTAGTTATTGGAAATGCAAAAAAAAATCATCTCCATTGACATTTAAACCTCATGGTGGTCAATTGTAACCAAACTTTGATGGAATGTACTTGGCTAAAGTTTTACATAATTGGTTTTCCTCTAGTATATCTAAGAGAAAAGTCCACATTCTGAAAAAAGAAATACTTTTATACATATATCATTCTTTGCATGTTCCTTTCAAAATCATGCAAAGAACACCAAATGGACTGAAAGTTTTTTCCTTATACTGATTGTGTTCCAACAGTTCAAGTTCAATTAACTTTAGTTTTAAATTACTTTAAAATATTCTTGTCTTATATTAAAACTTTGGCGGAATGGTACTTGTGTGACTCACTTTCAGATTTTAGTCTGATGACCCCCCCACCTGTGTAACATAGATGCAACCTCAAGAGAGCTTTGTCCAATAGTACATATGAGAATTTACTTAAAGATCTTTCTTGTATCAAATACCTGTGCCAATTGAATGGAAACTTGGTTGAATTATCTTTTAATAATCCCTTTTCAGTACTTTGTATGATGATTTTGCCTGCTAACTGAAATGTCCACCTAGCCAAATTAAAGATTTGAAACCACTGGTCGCAACTTCAGTCGAGTTCGTACCCTCCTCATAGATTGAGGTTGAGTAGCGGAGTCGCTCAAGATTTGCTGATTAGATTTGAAACCTTTTTAGGTCATAGGATATATGTCATAGTGGATTGGACCTTGGGTGGTTTTTGTAAATTATCACTTGCATTCCTGTCTGCCAACAAAGTTAGCTTACACTGCAGCAACATTGTCAACTAAGTTAAAGATAGCATCTGATAGAAAATTAACGTAGAATTCCTCTAGTCTGAAACTACATGTAGTATCAAAGAACATTTGATTTTTTTAAAGAAATTTTGATTTGAATAATACGTCATGGGTTACCTCCTGATATTTTAATTTCCCTGAAATACCAACCATAATGTCCATCCTTTTGAAAATTCTCCATGTTTAAACTTAAACTCCTGTCAAGTGAACCAAACTAGAGTGTATAGGTTTGTTGATAATTCAAAAAAAGCAAGTACTTTTTAAATGTTGGTACATTCTGTCGTTTCTGGTTTTCTTTGTAATTGTTTGTGTACTATGTATCCACTTCAGAAGTTAATTTATCCTATGCAGTTGGTTTTTATACGACTGCAAAAAAATTGCGGTCATATTATGTTATGGCGTTGTCGTCGTTGTCGGCATCTTCTGTCTGTGGACACAAAGGTTCCCCCAACTTTTCTTTTGATGTGATGAACTGATTCTTTTGATATTTTGACACATTTATTACTAGTATGAGATATGGTGTGGGATTGATTTTGGGGGTTCCAGCTCCCCAGTTTTTTATGAGGGGCCAAAAAAGGTTTTTTAATATTTTTTTCAGTATTTTTAGCTCACCTGGCCAAAGGCCATGTGAGCTTTTGTCATCACTTGGCGTCCGTCGTCCGTCCGTCGTCCG
>JAULBM010071636.1:0-10057 GCA_032357055.1 Geukensia granosissima | reverse complement strand
ATTTTGTTGGTCATGGTCTTGTCTGTCTTCCGACTTAACGATTTCTGTCTGCCCCTTTGGTATCTTCGAATTCCTTTAACTTACTTCCGGTGCATTTAACCGACAAAATTAAAGGCTGTTCGAATCGTATCTCCTGACAACTAACAACATTTGAAAGGTGAAGTCAACAGGTTTGTCAGTTCTCCCCTTTACTGTCTGATATTAAAGTTATGGAACACCTGGTTGGTTGTTTTGCGGTAGTCCTTTCATAAAGTTTATCAGCTTTAATTACCTGGCAACACGGCGGCTGCCACAGCAGAGCAGGAGTTGCTTATCGTTCACTATAGTTTCGTGTTACTCAAGCTTTAGTTTTCTTTGTAGTGTGTGTTCTGATGTTTGTCTTTTGTTTTATCGTTTGTTTTCATTGCTGTTTTGTCACACCACTTGCCAAGGTTAGGGGAGGGTTGAGAGCTCACAAACTGGTTTAACCCCGCTAAATACTTAATTTGTCTGTTCCAAGCGAGGAACCTGTAGTCCAATGGTTGTCGTTGTTTAAATAGTCAGTTGTTGTTATTCGTTCACCATTTTTCCTATAGATAAAAGTCGATTGTCGTGTATTATAAATAGTTTAACATTTTGTATTTTTGGGACCTTTTAAAACTTCAGTTGGACTACGGTTCATTATTGAAGGTTTCAATGGGACCTGTAGAAGTTAAAATTCGACTGTCATTTTGTTGATGGCTGTCTCGTGGACTTCATGCCACATCTCCTATTTTTATATTTTGTTCAAGTTTTGTTAACCATAGTTTTGTATGTCTTGTGACATTACGTTTCAGTTGTCGCATTATTTTTATCAAAAAACTTAAGAAGGAGAAAAGCACAATTCAAGCAAATTGGACTGTTAATCGTTCGTTTAAAAACACGTTCCCAAAATTGCAATATGATGTCAGTTTAGAAGTTTTAATCTTTTTTCGGATTTTTCTATATTTTTAGAGTTTATGTAGCATTGGACAAAGAAGAACCTTTCTTCCTCTGTAAATAAAGAACGTTATTCTATTTTTTCATCTTATTGGCCCCCCGAAATGTTCAAAAATGCAAACACGATTTTTAATAAATTTTATCCTACTGCAGTTTACTACATGCGGAGCTGGACAAACGTTTTTAACGTCCTACACAGCAAATTAATGCTCTCGGTCATAACGATATCATATATTCCCAGGCATTTAAACAAAATGCATATGCAGATAGCCAGATTATTTATATAATTGAAGATGGGATTTGACTTATAAACAGCAAATAAAATATTTAAGCATCATTATAAATAAGGTAACCGGAAATATTAATACACAGCAACTGTAATTTCAAATGATTGTTTGAATGATAATCACAGACCTCTCCTGTCTTCCTTTGAATTTCCCATCATAACGTAACACAAACATGCGAAAAGCAGCATTTTATTACCAGATCTTTGAAGAACCAAACCGCTTTCGGAAAACCATAAACTTGTCAAAACATGCCATCAGAAGAATGACCAACTTTCCTAGAAATGATTTTTATAGAATTCGGATATTGAAAATGTCAAAAAACCTAAATAAATGGAATTTGAAAATTCAATACATCTCTCTTTGGAAATTACACGGAGACAGTTCATGTTTATTCGCCCTAAGTCACGATTTCACACTCGCCTGCAGCTTACGGCTGAAAGTAAAGATGTAATCCGCAGTTGCTTTCTTGAAAACAGTAAATTTGTCATGAAATCGGAGGCTTGCTTAGTTAAACAAAAGATCTATTTAAAGAACAAATCCAATACAAATGTAATACATTCAAAGCGTTTTTTGAACACTAGTAGTCGACATCATAGTCCAATTTGGCGGCCGATTTACTTCTTGTGGGATCTGATTGTGCTGCTCTTATCTCGTATCTGTTTTCAACTATTTTGCTATACAATGTTTTTAAATTGCGTACTAATTTTGTGTAAGTGAATAATATGCAATTAGGTGCTAGCTTACTACTATACAATAAAGGTGTACTCGACTCACAACTTATGTAAAAATGTTTAACAGTTACTTGTCCAAGGCATGCTATTATTCTCTCCATGTATCACAGTATTGCAGCTTCCGTACAGTGCCCGTAATCTCTCCAATATTTACATACCTTAGATTGATGTGAATCCAAAAACAAAAGCAATTTAGAAACTATTTATACATATAGCCTTGCTTCATAATATGGTTTTCATAATGTTTGGTCACATCATTGTCCTATTGGGGTTATCTAGAATTTTTTTACATTCAACTTTGATAGTATTAATTAATTACATCTGATCGGTGTTCCGTCATATTCATGTTGTCCATGTTAGTTTTAAAGCTTCCTGATGCTGTTTAATTTTAGAAATAACTACGCTGTTTTATATGTTAGTTTTTGTCTTAAGTCTAAAATTGTGCTAAACATAATATCGAAACATGAAATTCTATGAGCAATGTTGATTTATGACACCACCCTGTCAGGTTAACGTAACAGAAAGAATGATTCAATTCTGGAAATAATTTTAAAAGTAGATCCAGCGAAGGTGCTCTTGTGTTCTAAAAACAAGTAATGCTTTATTTCAAACAGAATTTTTATTTTCATTTTCTAATATGAAAATGTTATCCCAACGAAATATTATCGTTAACACTTAGTCTATTATTTATTAATGCAAAACACTGAAGCTCTCTCGATATTTTTTGTCTCTTGTATACAGATTATCTGAGAATGCGTTGTTTTTCATGATAAGGAAAGGTTTCGTATACTAAACAATTTATGTCCGCTAAACAGGTGAATATCCAACATTATTTCTCTGCAGTCGAAGCTGCATGTTTTTATAACGAATAGAAATTTAAAAAGTTTTGCTGAATAATTCATTTTTTGGAAGTTATATTCACCGGGGAAAAATATGGTTTTTCTATGAACGGTGTAATACAAGGGATTATTCATCGGGGAAATTATAAGGTCAACATTTGGACATTTGAATTCTTATTGGTTATCTAACCGGTGTAATAGTTGGGTTATTCTATGGACGTTGTATTTTTAGGGGTTATTCACCGGGGAATTATAGTATTATTCATCTTTTGTGGAAATGTGAAGCAAAGATCCCAAATTATTTGTGACGATATTTCATCCAACATTGGTTCTTTACTATGTAAGAAATAATAAAGTCCATCAATGTTGTAGCAGCGGTAAATCTTGAAGTTCCGATTTGGTACAGTATAAAATATTATACATGAAGCCAAAACGCACAACAGAAATAAATATTGATTTCTATACGAGCTAAAAAAATTTTAATTTTCTCGCGACTCTTGGCATTTCTTTATTATATTTGTTTTCAATACAGAACTATGACGTTTAAGTTAAAATCACTGAACAGTACTAACAAAACCTTTATTTTAAAATGTTAAAAGGTAATCTAACTGTATTTCAGCGTTAAGACTCTTACTTCCTGTTGTTAAACCCTTACAAAGTTTTCAGTCTAAATGTCTCAAGTACAGAATAATCAAAGACGATTTTTACCTTTGACAAAGATTCTTATTGCTGAAGAGCATTAATTGTTTTACGTCCACATGTGATGAGTTAGGCATTATACATTATTCCTTAAAGGAATCCACATATATCAATTCTGTAATTGTATTCAACCTACGTAATGTTTTATTCATTATTGCTGATAGGAATAGGAGCTGGCAGTTCTTTATTAGTATTCAGCGTACGCATAAGGGCTCATTTCTACTTCCAAAGCGATCGTAGCGCGACTGACGCACGCGAAGTTTGTTTAAACAATTTTGTCTCGGGTAAAATCGCGCGACATCGTGCGGTAGTCGCGCGATGTTTGAGCGACAGTCGCGAGATGTCGCGCGACAATCGCGGGACGAAGTATAAATGAGCCCTTACAAATACAATTAACGAATGCCTTTTCTTTTTTTTCTTTTTTTTTGTGTTAATTCATTACAAAAAAATTGTGTATTTTTATATATTTTAATAGAAACTGTGTTTTCTACGTGCAGCACTTTCCTTACTGTAATATGTGGTAATTACTTTCAAGATATTTAGTAGTGCATTAACTTTATTACATTTTTCAATGTAATAAAATCAATGATTCAATGATAATTGTTTGTCCGGCGATTTAAAACGTTGGATTTTCTTTTCATAGACATTATTCAATACAAAAAATATAAAATAATAGATATTAGCCAATTTTCATTTTCTAGCCAAATTCTTGGGCTACATGTAAAATTGGGCCTTAACGACCCTCGTCCTATACACCGATAATTTTTATATTGCAACTGACACTTATCATTGAAAGTGTATCATGTATGTTTGTTCATTTGATTTTTACTCGTTTTGTTGTCAGAATTATACTTATAGTGATATGAAAAATTTATTTTTTTCATACGTCCTCTAGTTTACAACATCTGTTAGCCATTAGCTACCCTTGAAATATGTCTGCATGTAGTACCAGACCTAAGTTTAAGTTGGCAGATTCATGAACGTAAATAAAAATAAAAATAATAATAGTAAGAGTAAATTAAACACAATCTCTTTTGATTTTTCATTATATTATTTTTCACCTTAAGCCGCGACGAAAGAGGGGGATATGTGACCAACTAAAGTATTTATTTTTGCAAGCGCCGTCCCGAGCTTTTTTATTTAACAGATTCTTCAGTATTGTTTGTCAGTGTTGGTTGGGGCGATTTCAATCTCGCAAAAAGAGATAAGGATTCTATCCTCTTCGAATACCTTCTGGAAAACACTTTATTTTGAGCTTTTTGGCAGTATAGTTCTCATTTAAATACGGTGCGATGTCTTTGAAATTTACTCTTTAATTTTCCTATACATATACAATAAGATTAGCTCAAGAAACCTATACGTTGTATTAATTTAACAGAATTAATTTTATTTACATGCACAGTTTGTACGTCGTTAATGGAATTGTCTAATTTTATCAGGCCAATATAGCAGGTAATCTTCTCTCTTATAATAATTACTGTTTTTATAGATAAAATGCCTTCAGACATGATATTGATGTGTTACATAAAAGTGGATTAACCTCAACACCCTCTAATCAAAATTATTTATCTTTTATCGCCAACTACTTATATCCCGCCTTCATTTCACTCTTAGAATATTTACCGATTTTAGCACCTAGGAAAGATTTGTATGAGAGAAGGATTAACTTTTTGTTATGATTGTTTACAGAAAAACTTACACTATAGTAGATGTCTGAAGTGTTTAAAGGATCTGAGGTATTACGTCTTCGTGCAATACGTTAAAACCTCCCATGCTCTATTCTTGGTCGCGTATTCCATTCATTGAATCAAGTCTTGTTTAACCAATCAACGTTTGTATCTTAATATATCAATGAACGAAAGATAAATATATACGATATGCGCTTCATCAAAAGTTGAAAACATCTAATTTGTGAAAAACTAAATAGAAAATAAAATATTAACCTGAGAATAAGAACTTTTCTTATCAGTCACGTAAAAATACAAAAGGAAAAAAATCGATAAAATGAATGAAGTTCTTTGAGTTTAGAAATATGGACGTGTAGATTTCAATAGAAATTGGATATTTTGATTATTTATATTGAGATTGAAGTAGTCTTGAACACATGTTTAATTTGTTTACGGAGATTTTATTACTAGTTTGGTTTGCACACCTGGTCGTGTTTGCCGAATCTAGGTTTTCTGCATTGCGTCCAGAACCAGACGGGGAAGAGAGAGATAACTATCAACCAGGTTAGTCGTATTTCATTTTAAAAAATGTTTTAATAATTATTTTGAAAAGAATTGTTTTATTAAGGAATATTATCTTATTACAGAAAGGTATTTACTTCCTCGTATTTCATTGTTTCTCGTAATGACTGTTTTCAAATTTCTATAAATTTTAATACAGAAAATAACACAATTTTCTAATTAATTATTTTTGGACAAAAATCGGACGTTCTTGTGTATTGAGTTATGTTTTTTATACGACTGTTAATACTGCTGCAATTTTGACCTCCAATTTATAACCCCCTTTTCATATATCTCAGTATGTTTTGCAACTTTGGTTGAAAATGAAATGTAATATATTCATTTTTATCGGGCCGACCATATTCAACATCTGTTATTTTCCGACGCGGTTTACATTTACATTTTATTATTTTCAAATAAAAATTTTTTCATGGAAAAGTGCTATAATTTTCAAATAATTGCTTTTCTGGTCTGTCTTTTCACACTCAGAATCAAATTAAACAAAAATAAAATGAAACATATCAAAAAGTTAGGAACACTGAGAAGATTTTGCCATATGGGTTTTTCATAATGGTTCAATCAGCTTTTAGTATACGTTAAAATCGGTGCTATTATAACATTTGTTCTTTTGTTTTATTTGCTCTATTTGTATAATTCACTTCTGATTTTGAACCCTTTTGGCTTTTGCGGATATGTATCAATATATGTGAATTTTTTTTAAATACAGTAAATTCACAGTTAAACTGCTAACCGTGAAATAAACCTGTCTGTAAAATTGAAGCTGGACGTCTACATTGTAAAAACGTTACTTCTCAACCTAGTGTAAAACATGAGTACATTCTCAACTTAACAATGGTCACGGTAACTTTCGGTGCACAATAATCATGTTTAAATTAATAAAATACATGTACATTATAATTTAGTTGTCGCGCCTTTATTAACTTAATTCGATAATAAAGACATATTCTGCTTATCATATAAATGTTATTGTCATTTTTCACTTATTCAAAATATTTCAATGTTTAATATTTCTGGTAATTATGAAATTTATTCTGATATTGTTAGATGTGTATTTAATATGGAAAATGTTAAAAAAAACTTTTGTATATTAACGAGAAAATAAATACGGCCTGATCTTGGCCGTTTAAACCTTTCCTCATTACCTTGGATAGACTAGCAATGCGGTGGGATTCTTTAAGGGGGCAGGAACCGCTTACACTTCCGGTCGAATTTCACACTCGTTTTGTTTGTCCGGTCCATATTGCACATAGATATAATTTCATTTTAAGAATATTTTTGTGTAAAGTCTGTGTCTTGTTCTGCATTGTTCATGTTCTCTGGATTGCCATGTCAAATGAATTTTTCTCTTTTTTATCCGACTCTCTCTCGCTCTATCTTACTATAAAAATATAATTACAAGATTTATCCAAAATGTAACAAATCAGCGATTTTAATGTGGTTCGTCATTTTTAGAGTCACAAAAGGTCTTTCTCGATTTAACCAGAATAAAATCTCACGGCGTAGGCATACGCCGTAGTTCATAATTAATATTTATTGACAAACTGCTTCGGTTTATGTTTAATTTTAATTATTTTGCAGATGAAGTATCCTAAAGTTTTGAAAAATATCATAAATTTTTAAAAGCTGTTTAGTTAAATTCTGACGTCATCTGAAACATGTGAAAAATTGCAGTTTTTAAGTTCAGAAAATCGAGATTTGTTAACTAAGCGCATACCATCATGCAAATATCACATGGTACCAGCAGTTTGAGTAATCTCAGTAGATTTTAAATAAATTATACTTCCTGTACTTTGTGTGGCTGTAAACAAGGTTCAGATATAGTTTTCTGTATAAGTTTAAAATTTCAATTGAATTTCAAGATTGTCGAAATTTATTGCTGAAAACAACTCATTACTGTAAATAATCATTCGGTAATTTTGAGTTATGCAGGAAACAAGCATAAAATTTCGACAAAAAGTTAAAACTGCTAGAGATAAAGCTATACAAACGGCAATTAAGATGTGTTTGAGAGAAGCGTGAAAACTATGATGTATTTGTTTGGAATATTGCTTTCACTTTATACTATTGAACAGTATGTAACATATTGTAAACATTGTTGTATAGTAAGAAGTACCTGTACTGGAATCACTTTGTTCCGTCAATACACATTATATTTAACCTTGATCCGTCAAAGAACAACGTAGGTTAATTATTATCTGATGAATGATTCTGGCTTAATCTCTCTGGGTTACATAGTGCAATCGTTTTTATTCTTTTTCTAACATACAATATTAACATATAAATATGCATTATTAACCTGACTAGTTAGACTGTCTGATGACAGGGAAAAATCAGAAAAATCATCAGTCCAAATCAGAGACCTATATACTAGCAAAAACCTACAAGTCAACACCAAACATGTCTATAAATGTATAAAAGAACAGGCAAACCTTTCACAAAAATTCGTAGGACTATGATGATGATGTAAATTGCGACCACTCGTCACACTTACAACCTTTTGTGAAACGTTCGCCTGGATTTTTTTCCAATTTTTCATTAATTATATTTCATTACGAGATCGGCGAATAGGATTAAAGTATGAAGACAATATTCCATGATACTGATGATGGATCAATTATTTCTCTAATTTAACGTGCATGTTCACCTTTCCCAACCCGTTGGAGAAATTTTTTAATGTCAAGAAATTGGTTAAATTGTCTCGAGTTATTTCCCGCCAAATCTGTTCGGAAGGTTTTCATCGGCATCCTTCATTGAATCTTAAGAGAAGCAGTGTGAATTACATTTCCCAACTATCCAACTTTAAATTTTTAAATTTAACTATCTCGAGTTGGAAAAATTTATAATCCACAGGATACAATTATAGAGAATCTATATTTATGAGATAAATACAGGCAATGAACTGTTTTTTTACTTGTTTTAGAATAAAACTCTAAATTTCAAGATCTACAAAAACCTTGGGAAATAGATTTTCACTTTTTAATAAATTATTTCATTGCGAGATTGGTGAATGGGATATTAGTCTTGAGGTAAAATAGTATGAAAAAATAAATAAAGTTATACAAAGTAGACTGTACCACTTCTCAATTAAACATATATTATTATTTCCTTTTATTGTGTTATATATCACAGGGGAGGACCGTCTTTTAAACTGTGCATTCGTCTCAAGAAGAGGAACTCCATTATGTGGAATTTTTTCTTGTAATCCGTACCTTTCAATATATGTTTTTGTTTTGTCTTTTAGTTTGTTTCCAGTTTGTCTTGTCTGTTTGGACTGTACCCTTTTTATCTCTCACATGGGTATTCTACACTAGACTTGTAAATATATAGATTAATTATTCGGTGACAAATTTAATGGACGAAACTATTTCCCATCACGCAAAATTATAGTCTTAATAAAGACACTGGGAGAGCTGTTTACAGGTGACATTACACAAGAGATCTAGAGGTCCTCGTGCAAAGCGCTCCAAAGTTGGTTAAATCAAAGGTTCACAACTATTGATGAGTACATAAACGGCCACAAAAGAAATAAAACAGCAAAAAATTACTAATTTGAAACATATTCATAAACTAATATTGTTTTTGTTTTGTTTATTACCTCGAGCTTTGTAACTTTTTCACTATCAACATCTGGTTATCGATATTTTCTGACAAGGTTTTCACATGACCTGTTATGTTTCAAGTGCATGGTATATTCAACTTTGGTTCGGACGTGAATAAAGAAATAGAAGATTTTGCATGATTGTCTATGAAGCCTAATTTAAAGAAGTACATGTTAGAAACGTACAGGTTGTCTTAAGGCCTTCAAAAACACAAGGCATCTTATAAAACTTAATAAAACGACTTTAATATGTAAATAAAGATAGGAGAGTCTTTTGTAAGAGTTATCTCCCATATGGGACGGAGGCTCAATAACAGCTGTGTGAGAAAACCTTTGCTATTTTTCGCAAAATCCATAAAACTTACCAAGAGAAATACGTCTGTTGCGCAATGGTAAAATTAACAAAAATATTGTTTTTTTCTATTTAAATTGTTGTTGAAATAAAATTTAAAAAACTAGCTTTATGAATATACCGTCCCATATGGGAGACAACTCTTACAAATCCAGAGATACCTAAAGACTGAATTCTAGATATGGGTTCGATGGTGTGTCATCCAAGTATAACGTTATTATCATCCTTCCCGTTAATATTTGACGTCATATCTTATAGTTGGAATTGTTGGTGTGTCTTCCAAGAATGACTTTGCTCGTGGGTGTAGGGGTGTATTTAGCACATATATTCTTAGTTTGGGATTGA
>JAULBM010071615.1:0-10057 GCA_032357055.1 Geukensia granosissima | reverse complement strand
GAGAGGTTACTCCTTGAAATGTACATATAGCATACCTAAATTTTCCATATTTATTTAACATTGGTAATTTTGTATGTGAAATTTTCAGCTAGAGAATGTTTTTTTATTTAAAATTACCGATAAAAAGAAGAGGGTGGTACAGGGGGTCCCGCGCACAGACGTACGAGAAATAAATGTCTTATCACGAGGAACGAAAAATTAAAAAATGGCTTGCACGTTGCATTTTGATCAAGACACGTGAAACACAACTTATCACGACCCTCTAGCACGACAAAACGTGAAATAAAATCGGTAAAAACGTTGCACGAAAATAACCACATACCACCCTCAAAGAATATAGGACTTTTTGTATCTTGTACTGACTTTATCACGATAAAATATTCAGTTCGCCCTATTTTATCGTGATAAAGTCAGTACAAGATACAAAAAGTCCTATATTCTATATTTAAATCGGAAAAGTTTTCAAATTTGTACCAGTTCGTTTCGTGTATTCTATTTATTTTAAAAAAAAATAAGAAAAGTGAAACGTTTGAGCAGTTCACACCAGAGAACTTACTTTGAATAAAGCTAATCAAGACAGCAGCAGTTGTCCTATTTTAGATTTAAATGATTCAGAAGGTACAAATTAAATTGACCTATACTACAAGAAAAACGATTTCTCATTTCCAGTTGTAAAGTTTCCCTTCCTTAACATTGACGTCACTTTCGCTCCTTCATATGGTGTATATATTTCTCAAATCGTTCGTTATGCCCGTGTATGCAGCAATGTGTTAGTTTTTAATGTAATTAATCTTTTAACTATCAGAAAACTATTAGAGAGGATTTCGTCACCATACATAAGTTGAACCATTTATCAAAATCTATCATAAATATAATTATACAATTTTAACGTTTGGTTGCATCTACATACAGCTGACAAAAAACGAAATATCACTCCCAAAAACGAGTAAAATCGGGGTTCCGTTATGTTTATATAAATTTCGAGATTTTCAAAAAAAAAAGTTTAAAAAATTGAAACGAATTTACGGAGCTCAAACTACCTGGACCCTGCGGTACATTAGCTACGTTTTATATAACATTTCGTACCGAATAAGAAATTTCCCTCTCAAATATTACCGAATCTCACTAAGCGCAATTTCTATCATTAGACCTCTGTCAGAATTGATTTCCTGAGTGCCTCCTTAAACTTCTAACCTTAATCAAAAATGAAAAAATAGTCCAAGTCCTTAGGCTGAAATAATACTTCTTTTATAGAGCCCTTCTGTTGACTTGTTGACTATTACAAATTATGCAAAAGCTTAATAATCATCTGCATGCCTCATTACACTACTCTATTAAAATGTTAATTATACGTTAATTCAAGATATTTATAATTTCACAAACTAACCTTAAATATAGAGGTAATTCTAGTTTCATGACTTTGGGAATTCTTCAACCCTTTTTGTCTGCTTGTTTCAAAATCTAAAAGATAATTACAATACTACAGAATGTAAGATAGTTGCGACAATCCTACAATTAAATCCAAAAACAAAACGAAAAGATGAAATTTAGGTCACATGTATAAAAAAATAGACGTTTTGGGGTACCTTGTTTTAACGATAATACTGAAATTAAAATTCTGAAAGCTTATTGCTTATTAACATGTTTTATGAAATTGGACACTGTTGTGACTACCTCCCTTTCCTATACCGGTTGTGATTAGAACGATTTTGACTATACCCCGTCTCTTTCTACTGAGTAACACGACTGGTGCAATATGTGGAGCAGCAGTTGCTTACCCTTCTGGAGCAACTGAACTCACCCTGGTTCGTGTTTCTCCAGCTGTAGTTTTTAGTGTAGTATCGTGTGTTATGTTTGTCTTTCATTTCATTTTTCGTTGGCCCTGATCTGTCCTGTCTTCTGACTTAATGATTTCTGTCTGTCCCGTTGGTATCTTCGAATTCCAATTTTGATAAATCAAGCTCAAAACCATACCTTAATAATGTTGGCCATGGTCTGTCCTGTCTTCTGACTTAATGATTTCTGTCTGTCCCGTTGGTATCTTCCAATTCCAATTTTTATAAATTAAGCTCAAACTCTTACCTCAATAATGTAGGTGGAGTTCAAATCACATGTCTAAAAAAGTTATTTTACCTTTCCAGTCCTTTGTTTACAACCATTAGCCAAAATCAAATATTTTAGGAATTTTTTGTGCGTCTTTATGATTTTATGCAACGATTCTCATACAAAATTAAAAAGCACAATCTTCAAAAATAAAGAAAAATTCTCGTTACATAACTGAAATAGGAGTTTCATGCTTTGTTATCCCTTATTTGGATTTCAAACGACGTTCTGTTTCCATTTATTAATAAAAACGGAGGTTCAAACATAAAGCAAAAGTAATGAAGACAATTGTATAATAAATCTTTAAATTAACTTTCACAGACAAGGTTGAATTGTCACATTATATATAGACGTATTTCATTGTAAATGATTTTTTTCGTATGACCTCGGGTCAATCGGTGTAAAAGGTGTCGTTTTACATTGTGAGGTCCAAATATTTGCTTAATGAAGTCAGGTTGTTGCGGAAAAAAAGCATTCCGACTATTGAATCAGACTACCTGATTGAACTGATAATACAAATAAGCATCCATAATTTTAAATGTGTATTTATGAAACTTTGATGTAGATGCTTGGTTGCAGAAAAAAATTTTCCTCTGCTCGAAATGTATTGTATTTCTTTTTAGACATCCACTGTAGAATACCTATGAGCGAAATCAAAATTATTTAGACTAAAGATACAAGACAAACTCGATTCATATCAAAAGACAAAATGAAAACAACATGTCACAAATGAGTGCATAAATAATTAATATATTAATAGGGGATAATAAATAACTTTATAACAAAAACATTGTATACTTAAGATCTAAAGACGGTTGAGAAGCTCAGGAGACATATGATTTTTTTTTATGCTTTTTGCTTTTTGTTTTTGGGGTTTTTTTTTGACGTTTTGAATTAAGAACTGTCGATCAGTTCATTAGATTAGAGAAAACAAGAAATATAATTTGTAATAGTTGAAACTATTATGGTAAATATTTATTTTTTTCGTTGTTGTTCTTGTTGTTGTTTAGTTTTCTTCCGTTTGGTTTATCAAGTTAAATATTGTAGGAATCACGTTATTATAATCACTATGTATTTTGATGATGGTTTAGGCAAGTGGTTTTGCTTTAGCTGAAATTGCATATAATTATAATTTTTTCGTTGCAAACGGCAAATGCATTATGTATCTAAAGCAATAAATGGTTTAGATAGAAATGTAAGTAAGAAAAATTAAGAACAGTAAGATCAGAATTACAGATAAAAGAATAGACAGGTTAATAAGCATAGTTCAAAACCAATTTTAGGTGTGAACATGGGGGAGTTTAATATAAAACGTGAATCACTGCCTGTCTTGTTAGTCAGATAACATCTAAGCAAGTTGTGTTTGGATGCCATGTGAGGTTGACAACTAGAGAATTAATTGGTTACTTTGACAGCTGAAATTGATGTTTAGCAGAATTTTAGTTAGGTTCAATGAGAAGTTTGAAGCAACATACCAAAAGCTGTATTAGGTATGGTAGACATACTTCTCAGAAGAATTTACATTTTTTTTATTTTATATATAAAGTATGTAGGTCAAGTGTAAAATAGGAGATGTGACACTGGCCGATAATTTTGATGGATTAAGTTTTAGGTAATTGTACTTGTTTTGGGGTTTCAGTATCAATTTACAGTGTTATATCCATTAATTTCAACCGATTCTTATACTGTGTTTCAATTGCTGTTTTGTCACACTATTGTTTCAGGTGTTTGGGTGGACGCTTATCAAACGGTTTAACTACGCCACATACTTTATAAGATTGACCCTAACCTCTAGTTAAGTGGTTGTCGTTTTTTAATCTTCTCACGTCTCCTGTTCTAATATCTTACTGTATATGATAGTATGGTCCGTTAATCGTTCGCCTTGTTCTTATTACGTTGTAAATATAAGTAATGCCCGGATTATGAATGTGTACGAACGGAATAATATAAAAAAATTATTTTTGATGTAGCATGATTGTCCATGAGACAGACATCCATCAAATGACAGTCGAAGTTAAATTTCTACAGATCCCATTATCGCCTTCAAGAATAAACCGGAGTCCATATCCAAAGGGAAGCTGTAAAATACCTGAAATACAAGTTGTGAAACTATTTTTAGAACACACCAATTGACCAAATCTTTTGATAAATGTGTGAAGAAAATAAAATGACAATAATGACTAATTTAACAACGACAACAACTGTACTACAGGTTGCATGCTTGGGACATGCACATTAAGTATGCGGAGTTAAACCTGTTGCTGAGAGCTCAACCCCCCCCTAACCTGCAGGGCTTGCATCAGACAAAACAGCAATGAAAACATTTTATTAAAATCGGTTGAGATAAAAATATTATAGCACAAAAGTATCGAGCTCGCAGTTGCTGCCTGCTAGTTCCGTATCAACAGGAAAGTCAATATTAATACCAAAAAACCCATATTTAAAGATTTAATAAAATGATGTAACTATATCCTTTACGGATACGTTTATTAAGATGAAGTTGTAGACCTAGCTTTGTAAAGGAGTTCGGGGATTCTAAGCCTTTGTTCATTTTGTTTTCGTTTGATCTTTTAGTTCGTTTCACAACGTGTGAAGTGATATCCCTTTTTTCATAAGATGATTACAAGTACATCCAAATTTAGATACCAAATCTTTATATTTATGAAAGAATTTAGTTAATGTTTTAATCAATTTGTGGTAATGAAATTCTTGTCAGTTACACAGATTGTTTTCATTAAAATATGAAACGTGGCTACAAACACGAGCATAAACACAAGCTGAGAAATATTTACACCGTATGAAGGAGCCAAAGAATCGTCCCCGTGAAGGATGAGGAAAATATCAATAAAGAATGAGAAATCCATCGTCCCTCTTGTAAATTGTTGTGGAAATTTTATTACCTTGAGAAATATACACATCTAAGTCCAGAAATGGGCATTTCAGGCTTTTGTTATTGGCTTTATTCAAGGTTAATTCCGTTGGATAAATCTCAGAAGTGTATTTTTATAAATCTGATAATCTTTCATCAAGATAGCTGTGGGTATTTTTATATTTGTCGATCGAATCGTATCGAGAAGGATCCTTGTGAAGTTTTGCCATTAACTAAGATTCACAGTAGTAAAACAAGTCTGCTATTAAAGGAGCACAATTGGTGCCCATTTGGAATTGCTACGATCTATTATAAATGTTATTGGCAACAGAGGAACCACATAATTCAAATAAAAAATCACCCAAGCCAACTGAAGAGCAAACATTCAATTTGAGTATAAATAACAGGATGAAATAATCTAAAGCCCGACATATCACATATAACACCTTAGTTTTTGTGGGGTTTATGTTACTCCACTTTCAGCTTTTCTTTGTATTTCGTGTCATTTTGATAACCATGCTCTTGTCTGTTTACTGAAAGGAAGAAAAAACCAAAGGGCCTGGCAAAAATTCAAGTCCTTAGAACATGCATAAGACGGAACATTGCACATAGTGTACATATAAAACTAAAAACAAACATACAACGATGAACATTGCGGACCCCAAAACAAGGGGTTGAACTCAGGTTGTCCGGAAGGTTAAGGAGTCCCTGCCTCTCATATCTGAGCCGTTTCTGTGTCAACGAATTAACTCTGTCTATGAAATCTTTGTAATTCGACAAGGCTATTGAAAAACGTATAAGCTTAGAGATGTAAACACCATACGTCGGTGCAGTTGGAATGTTACTGCCAATGAACGGTATGTTTGATACAACACTTGAAAGTTGAAGAAGTCATCGCGTTTATCATATAGTTTTATTTGGAATCTTCTTTGTTGTAGTTCGCGATTTAAATCGAGGTATTAGGCAGACTTTGGATTGTCCGCTGTAACCTTAATTTCAAGCTAATTTGGGTGAATGAGGTAAATTTAATCAGAGAATCTTTTATCATTCAGCGAAAGAAAATCTTTTTTATAACGGAAGCTCAAAATAAAAGTTTGGGAAAAAGGAGACCGGTGAAGACAGAAGCATAATAAGTACCCATTGGAATGCCGATCGTCTTTTGGGAAACTCATCCACAAATTAAACAAATATGCTGTCAAATGGTATTTCTAACAAATTCGTAGTATCTTTCTCTGTTTATTTGTTTTCTGTTATTTGTGTCGCGTTAAGCAAGGAATGTTTCTGTTTCACCTACAACTATGTACTTGCATGTCCGTTAGTCTGAAAAAGCTATTATGAAAATGATATTTTAAAGTATGTTTCAATGAACTGAGTCTCTCATGTTTTGGCTTTTATTTCTTAAAGCAGTCATAAAATCTGAAAAGGAAATTTAGAATGAGATTAAACTATTTTACCGGCAATAGAATTTACATTCGAAATATCACAGTTGTCATTGTTTGTCCTGTGCTCATGTGTAAATTGCTGATTTTTTGTGGAAAAATTATGTTCTGATGACGTCTTAATTCTTGCGTTTCTGGTACCGCGAAGCTTATTTTTTCCTGGCACTACGCATAAATATATGCCAATAGACATAAAACCTATCAAAATATTTTACATTTTCTGAAGTTCGCAAATGCTGCGAGCAAAACTTGTTATAATGGAAGACGACGAAATTTCCTAATTTTCCATATGAGTGGAGGAAAACTTAGAATAACCATAAAAATTTCGAAATATACAAAAGTTCCGTAACTTTTTATTTGTTGCTTTCTATAAGAACTATGAAGATTCCTTTAAGGGTTTTTTCTTAATTTAATAAAAAGTGAGAGACTCAGCTCAGTGAAACACACTTTAGTCTTTAGTTGGAAAGTATGTGTGGTATGGCTGTATAAAGGGTACAACAATTCAAATGCATGATGCTGGTACAAGAGGAAAAAGATCATGGGCTGAAATGTTTATTAGGTATTTGGAATTCTTTAGTATCCTAATCTGATATATGTTCTATTCTGATTTTGTTGATAGAGGGTTGCTGCTGACAAGAAAGCTACTGAACCAAGGTTTTCTAATGGAAAGATTGAAGTCATCACTCCGAATATTTTTCGGTCGCCATCATGATTTGGTTGACCGGTACGAAATATTCATTTCACAAATGACAATGGATATCTTCCCACTGTCGTGACAACCAATCCGTTTCTATACCCGTTGTGACTGATCCGATTGCGACTATACACCGGCTTTCTCTACCGAGTAACATGACGGGTGTCACTAGTGGAAAAGAAGTTGCTAACCCGTCCGGAGCAGCTGAACTCACCCTAGTTGTTGTACGGTTCATATTAATCTAGCTTCAGTTTTCAATGTTTTGTTGTACCTAATATGTTTGTCACGTTTTGATTGTTGACCACTTTCTTGTCCGTCTTCTAATTCTGCCGCTTTGGTACTTTCGAAATCTTTTTGTTCCACTTCTTGTGTAGTTTTTCTTCCAGTTTATATACTGTGTTTCCGACCCGTCTAAAGAATAGTTTAAATTGAAGTAAAAAGCTTTGAGGGCGGCTTACTTACAAGTTTGTCAGATCCAGAAATAAATCGCTGCTAATAAGGATATCTCTGTAATTTTGGTATCCAATGCAATATCCATTACACTTAAGAATAGAATAGCCCACAACGTAAGAGGAAATTAAATTGACATATTTACATTAATTATCAATTTGTTACTCAATAATAAGTTTTTGTGAAAATGTTGTTTAATAATCGTCTTTTAATAATTTTTTTTTCTTATATACTTTCCGTCATTTCGACAAAACGAAAGGGTGTTTGTTATTATTTCAACAAAAATATACATTTTCTGCAAAAATAATAAATTTTTGGAAGTGTTTTGTTAAAAATAGATATTATCGCACCTTTAACGACCCTTATTCTTTTAATGTTCTTTTTACAATATAAAAATTAAAAAGCACAATTGGCTTTCATTTAATATTGGTTTTCAACTATTTAGGGGCGAGAAAAATTTAGAGAAATAAAGCGTCTCGGATTATCCTTTAAATACTGTTGATCCTTACGACTTTCCCATTCTTTACACTACACTTCGATCAAAGTTATTTATCAAATACATTTTTGAAAATACCATTGAGTGGGCATTTGATAAAACAGACCAAAAATATAATTTACTTTAACAGGGATAAAGATTTTTATGCAGATGTAAAGGGATACTAAAAAGTTGCATTTACTGCAATTGTGAGGAGACAGCTGGACGTGTTCTGGTTATTATATGAACAAACGTCAAAAAAGGTCGGTACATCATGTACACTCTTCTATCTATTTTCAGTTGTCTGCGTATCATATTGCATGTGCAATGGTTAAATCGACTGCAGTTGGTTTTTATGTGTGTTATTATGTCGTTTCATCACACTACTGTTCCAGGTTAAGGGATGGTTGAGTGGTCACAAACATGTTAAAACCACTCACATAGTTAATGTTCCTGTCCTGAGACAGAAACCTGATGTATTACCAATTACTGTTACTCAGTTAATATTGTATACCTATTTGGCTGATTATTGATAAATTTGAATATGGAAATATTGCTTTTTGGGGGTATTTTAGAGTTTGCCCTGCGATGAAGATATTTTTTTCGTTATTGAATGCCTTAAGGTAACATGTAGATGTATGCAAGTGATACGTGTGGGATGACTGTCTCATATGAAATTTGTCTATATGCCGTAACGAACAATTAACAAGCAAGACATCAAACGTCTTGATCGCGTTAAAGAACGATTGTTTGTGTAATTTTTGCCAAAAATTTTAGCAATCTTTTCAGCTATGCGTACTTCAAGTATTTTAAACTATGTCGGGATGGACTAACCACCTTTGTCGTTTGGTGAGGTAAACTGATGCTATTCTGAAAGGTCCTTCCATCTGAGCTAAGTCATAATTGGCCCAGTTTTTCATAGATTGCAATGTTTAAAAAAACATTCTACTGTAAGAGCCATATTAATTTGCAGTCGCAAATGTTTGGTTCCTAATGACATGAATGACAAGGTGGATTTGAAGGAGATATTTTTTAAATTTGGATTGAAAAAATGTCATGGTAAGGGCAATATTTTGAGAAATTTTAATGACACACATGTTGTTTGCAATGAGCGACCTGTTTACCAAAAATACTGATTTTTTAAAAATAAGAAAATAGTTTTATTTACAAAACATCTCCGGAAAGATCAATTGTTTAAAGTCACATGATACAAAATTTCATCAGCAATCGTTCCACAGCTACACACTACTTTGACAATATTGTGGTTTTTAACTAGCGGATTTTATCTGATGTTATCAGAAATATGGTTTTTTTGTCAATGTATAACGTGCCATAATATGATTTTACCAGAAAAGTTGTCATTTCGGAGTAGGAACTAAATGCTTGGCAAATAAAGGCATGAGTGTTTTCAATGTTAGACCGCATCAAATTTTGAGAAAAAAATAGTAATACCCTTACATGCAATCATTATGTCCAAAAAATGACGGGATAAATAACGCCTAAAAATGGAATAATGACAAAAAATGCGCACGCTAAGATTATAGAAACAAAGGGAACAAGTTAACCAAAACCCCAAATATAACAGACAATGGTGATAATTGATTTAAAACTTTCATAATTACCATTGTGTATAACCAAGAAGCAAATTGAAATACCTTAAGCAGAAAATAAAATAAAATAACTTTTGATTTAATTTACATCTATATCGCAAATCAACGTAAGATATTATAGATCTGTTTTCTTATGTTTTTTAAAGTAATAATAATATGGAATATATGCCATATGGCATATTTATAAATGCGTTTACAGCGCTTTTCGGATTAAACTTCATCCGTTTCTGGTTACATTCATCGACCAAATATATAAATATACAGCTCAAGATGTAATAAAAGGAATTCGAAGATACCAAAGGGGCAGACAGAAATCGTTAAGTCGAGGACAGACAAGATTATGGCCAACAAAACGAAACGAAAGACAAACATAGAACACACAACACTACACTGAAAACTAAAGCTGGAGTAACACGA
>JAULBM010071604.1:0-10057 GCA_032357055.1 Geukensia granosissima | reverse complement strand
GGGTCATGGCACTTTCAGAAAAAATAAGTGTCACTGAAACTGAACTTCAGGTAAAAATTTTAATAGCAAAAATGTTATAATGGCCGCCTATGGGATTTGATTTACTCTAGTTTAGCCTATAACGCCTGGATAATTCGGCTATTCTTCATTATAGGTAACAGGAAGGGAATTCAAACAGCTAGCACGTGTATATGTTTGTGTACGTTTGTGGAACGCGGTTAAACTGAATGGACTATGATGTATCATTGGATAGAAGTGGGCCAGCTTTTTCTTCAACACAAGTTTACGAGACTTAATGTGAAGAATAACAAAAAATTTATAAATACTATATAATTTTGAGCAATTTTTCAAAACCTCAGGTTGAAGTAAGAAATACATTACATATTTGTTGGAATAAACCAATGGTTGGTAGAATAGGTATTCTTGGTTTGTACAGAAAAAATATTTTAAAGCAATTACTTTTTATATATTAGTCAGAAAATACTCGCAGTAGTATCAAGTTATTACTTTGATGTTGTGTAGTTTAACGAACATGGAGAAACTATATCCTTATGCCGTAAGTATCAATCAGGTAGTACTAAAAAAACGTCTGATTTTATTGTCATATTTATTCAAGACGCACGAAGGAAACAAGCTTATATTTGTTCCGTATTTCGTGCATACTATTATTTTGGAAATAGGATTTGAATATTTGAGGGGGGTCAATTAAACGCTCGTTCCCATACCCGTTGAAGCCTTTGCAAACACTTTAATGCGGTTTACTTGCCATTTACCCGACATTATTTACCTTCATAGACACATGGTTAATATCTAAAAAAAATTATCTGAAATATTAAAGCAATTTTATTTGTGGTGCTTTCTTTGTAAATATACATGTGTATATGAAATAACTTTCTTGGATTAATATCCCTTGGCAAAAAGTTTTGGTCATGTTTAAAAGAAACTTCTTAAAATATTAGTCGAATCAAATGTCATAAAGTATAATAACTCTGACTTGGTAAAAATAAGTAATAACTAATGTGTCTTTTTAACTGCCTTTGTTTACAACTAAAACATATAAACTCTATGTCAGGCTTTTAATAGTAATAATAATAATAATTAATACTTTATTTATAGAGGGTTACAACAGTTAGTACAAATACTAACCTGAGGCCCTCATATAATACAAATATATATACAACTATTTACAATGTAATTCAAAACACACCGAAAATAATAATACTTATATTGTATATATACATGAAGAGAGACTTATTAAATAATATCAATCACTGTTGTGTATCTGCATTAAATAATCAAAATTATTTATTTTAAATACATCTACATTTTTTGCATGTTTTGATTCTTTCGGAAGACTATTCCAGAGCACAGCACTAGAGTAACAGAAAGTTTTCTTCATAAAATCAATTTTAGGACGTGGTATGAATATATTTTCGGATTCTGTTGATCGTAAAGAATAACATGTTAATTCAGAAGATTTTACAAATTTTTCACATAGATAAATGGGTGCTAAATCATTTGTACATTTATACATCAAAACACCTTTATGGTATTTTAATCTGTTTTGAAAGTTGAGCCATCCCAATTCTTTAAATAAACTTTTTGAAGGAGTATCGTATTTCTTCCCCAAAATAATGCGTGCTGCTCTCTTTTGTAATTTACATATTTTTTCAATGTTATTATTTGTAGTCTCACCCCATATCGTACTGCAATAATCTAAAAGAGGAAGGATATATCCATTGTAATACATACATAAACCTTGATGTGGAACATACAGTTTTAAACGCACAAGCAAACCTAATCTTGATGATATTACACAACATAATTTTTGTATTTGTTGGTTAAAAGATAAACAGTTATCAATTTGCACACCAAGTAGCTTTTCACATGTAACCTCTGTAAACAAATTGTCTTTATAAAATACATTAAAATTAACATTTATAGTATCTAAACCTTTGAAAAAAGATGTGTATGAAATTTTATTCATCTGTAAGGTAAAGTTAAATAAAATATTTATTAGGCTTACATGAATTTTATTATATAAAGATTGTAAAATAAGAAAAAATTGTTAATATGTAAATTAAATGTTTGAATTGTCTCCCTTTGAAAACAATTTTGTTCTCAGTTTACATATTATATAAAACAAAATATTAAAACAAAAATAAGGTGTGCCATAACGATAATGACAGACTAATAAGGTCAGCAATTGAAGTAGAGTATGCATGTTATACAACATTAAATTTTAAATCTCAGAAGTAGAAATGTCAATTCTTCACTGGTTGCAAGACTGTTGTGGATGAACTTCTTAATCAGGTGAAGATTAAAGCTTAAAGGTATGCTGGGAGACTCCCCCTTCCCCCCTTTTTGATGAAAAAATATGAGAAATTCATACCATATTTTTTTTTAATTTGTGGATAAAGGCTTCCAAAATATTTATCCTTCTCCCCCTCGACGACAATTTTACACTTTAAGCCATCCCTAACTAAGAAATCTTGGATCTGCCCTTGTTAATTACAGGTTTGCTATTTGTGGAACAACAGTTTCTGATGAACTTTTAACAAACTATTTCATTTGTACAGTAACACAGCTAGTGTACTGTAAGAATTGATATGTTTGATAAATACTGCTTATTGTATCCATCAGGAGTTACCTTCCTTGAAATGGCCTTTTTAACATAAAATTGTATTTGTTTAAAGTTTTAGAAGTTTTGTGTAATTAGGCTTTGAAAAAAGTTATAAAACAATATAATTGGTCATTAGAAAGTTGTAAAATAATCAAAATGGGGTTTAGCCAGAGTTTTTTAAACTACAAAACTCTAAATCATAAGATTTTGTAAGATGAATAAAATAAATTAAATTGTATATTTTTTTCCTTCCTAGTGAAATGGATTTAACCAGTTTATTGAGTCCTCTACTGCATGCATGTGGTAGATTTACAATTTCAAAGTTTACTAATATAAAGTCTTAAATTATGTGTTAGGAGTATGTATATCATTATGAGAGTTGTTATGGCTTGAGGCAGGATACTTGGGTTGATGGAAAGTGATGTGATGATCAATTTATCACATTTTTTTTGTCCATTATTCAAACAAAATATTTTTATTATATGTAGATTTCAAAAATAAATACATTTTAGTTAGCATTCCACAGTTTTGTACAATTGGCTAAGATTGAATAAGCATTATTCTACCGAAGGCAGTCACCATGGCATTGTTAAATGACTAAATACATTGAACAGGATATATTTTAGACAATAACATTTCAGGCTATTTTTAAGTTAAGAAACCCTAACAAATTAGATATTGTGTCCCTAATTATAGATCTGATGTTTCCAAGTCACGTGTGGTTGAAAAATTCTGAAATGTTGAAGTTTTCATGGTAACTTGAATAATGGGAAAACAAGATGGCAATGCTCATATCTTTCTATGATTTTTTTGTAGCATATTTTTCATGATATTAGCCCTTGAGCTGACAGGCTCAAGGAGGATAGTGACCTTGGGCTGAAGCACCTCAGTTTATATTGTACGAATATATTTGTGCCTGAATCTCCTTTGTTTTCTTTTGTAGGAATATAATATGCCTGAAACTCCTTATGGTGACATTTTTACAATATGGATCTGTTCAGAAAGTCTGGGTTTGTATTGTTATTAATATAGGTGACTAGTGACCTTGTTTTAGATTTTAATACCCTAGAAAACAAAGTTTGGAGGGCATATAGGAATCACCCTGTCTGTCTGTCTGTCTGTCTGTTCATATGTCCACTTAACTTGTAAGCCCATTGCCTCCGGAGCCATTCAATAGATTTCAATGAAACTTGACAGAAACACAGAAACAATAGACACAATATGTGTAGATTTGCACATAAGAAGGAAGTTCATATTAACTCATTCCATTTAAACATATAAACAATAGACACAATATGTGTAGATTTGCACATAAGAAGGAAGTTCATATTAGCTCATTCCATTTAAAGAATGGGATATTTACAGGCATCATCATTTTAGATTTTTTTGTCTGATTTTTTTGTCACTGCAATATTAAAACAGGGGACTTTTTCAAAATCTTTATCTTTAACCATTGTTCGTATGTATGTACATCTGTACGTTCATCAAATTTCGTCATAGATTTCTTGGCTTGTGTATGATAAAATAATTTGATATTTGGTCTAAAGCATTATCAGGGTTACTTGAACTGTATCTGGGTAAAGTGGCATGTCTTCCTGTGGACTGATGCTTTCATGAACTAGCATGTTAAAAATCCAGCTCAGCATGTCAGTCCAGTACAAAGCAGGTTCATTCATCATCATCATTTATTATTGTCCAGAATATGCATGAAATATTTGCAGCTGAACATTAAGCAACGTTCAATCAATCAATGTTGTAGAACTTCAATTAAAACCTGACCACAAGCCTGTGGAACAGATGGAAAATTGGAAAAAGAAGATTCTGACTCAGCTGACAGAAGGTGACCCTAGTAAGGAGGATCCTAAACTTAAGTGGAGGAGGAATGCCAAAACTGGTATCATGGATGAACGAACAGTAAGTGGTTTGATCCAAATACAATCAAAAATAGAATATAATGGGTAAATGTCAAGGGAACTTACTTCATTTCTGTAAGAAAAGGAGTAAGTTGTTGAACTTAAAGGTCCTGTCAATGCCTTCAACAAGGATTGAATGGTGTCTTCACTAAAGTATGTTTCACTGAAATGAGTCTCTCACGTTTTGGCTTTTATTTCTAATAAAACCTGAAAAGGAAATTTAGAATGAGATTTAACTATTTTACCGGCAATAGAATTTAGGGTTCAAAGTATTACAGGTGTCATTGTTTGTCCTGTGCTCATGTGAAAATTGCTAATTTTTGTGAAAAATTCTGATGATGTCTAAATTCTTGCATTTCTGGTACGGTCAAGCTTATTTTCCTGGCACCTCGCATAAATATATGCCAAAAGACATAAAACTTATCAAAATATTTTACATTTTCTAAAATTCACAAATCCTGCAAGCAAAAATTGTTATAATGGAAAACGACAAAATTTCCCAATTTTTCATATGGGGGAGAAAAACTAAGGATATGTATAAAAATTTTGAAATATACAAAAGTTACCAGAACTTTTTCTTTGTTGTTTTCTATAAGCATTATGAAGATTCCTCCAAGGGGTGTTTCTAAATTTAATTAAAAGTGAGAGACTCAGCTCAGTGAAACATACTTTAATGGCTACATATTCCCTAAATAGACCATATTTCTCAAATATAAATATTTTAACGCCTCTGCTGCAGGTGGACCTGAGGTCCTTGGTGTTTTAACTACCCAGTTGTCAGACTTGCTGGACAATAATTTACCACTTAAATTTTAGTTTTATGAAATGAAGGTGGACCAATGTCCAGGGTTTTGACTTCCTTCACCAGTAAAATTGACCGCAATGATTTAACATTAATATTGTTGAAAGTGCTGTCAAACCCCAAATGAACAATAAACAAACACACAATACAATTTTGGTTAACCTTTATTTATTGTTTGATTTCAGATTACACATCCAGCTGCCATACATTTGTTGTTCCATGAAGCTTACAAGAACTACATCAGCGCCCTCTATCCATGTAAAGACCAGGATGTGCTCAATTTTGCTGTTATTTTGATTCTAATGAAACAAGATGGTGTTTATAACTCATCCAATGCAAAAACATTTCTGAGGTAAAAACAATAACAGTATCTTTTGTATTTGTACAGTAAAATCTTAAAATACTGATATAATTCAGGTCTCTCTATACAGTTTGACATTTTCCATTGAACTGACATTAAAAGAGCAATGTTTGAGGGTTTAACCTGAACAGTTATTGGTACTGATGCACACATGCTATTTATTTTAAATTTTTTAAATCATCTGCAAAAATATGGTCATGAGTGTTAACTTTTTTCACAACATTTGTCTGAAGTGTCATGAAAATCCATTTTTCCTCATTTCATCATGACAGAGCAATTTTTGTTTTGAAGGTACTATTGTGGTGAGGTCATTATGTCAATAAGTTTTACAGGTAAATTTTGCAGCAATATACAAAAGGATTTGTGGTACACACGTAGTATCTAATAGAAGTGATAGAGGGCGCATTCGGATATCCACCTATGGACACCTTTGGGTAACCCTAAGGCTGAACGCTACCATGGGTAAAGCATTTTTCCATGTTTTTCCTTGAGCAACCTAATGTATCTTAAGGAGGTTACCCATGAATCCATGGACAAATGCTTCACCTATGGTGGCGTCCAACCTAAGGGTTACCCAATGGTAACCGTATGTGTATATCTGAATGCACACAATGTTTAAATTAAGGGAGGTAACTCGGGGTGAATTTGGTTGGTTGATTGATTAGTGTTTAATGCTATGTGACAGTAAAGTGAATTGGAGATTGGTTAATAGAGAACCAGTTCTTGCAAAAATCTGTCAGTCTATACAAGATAGCTAAAAAAAAAAAAAACACTAAGTCCCTGGAGTATTAATTCTTTTGTTTTTCACTAGATTCTGTTAAAAAGGATGACAAGGGCTTCAGATTAAGGAAATATTTTTTTTAGAATGGCTTCTTAGACATTTATCAGATCTTTAAAGAAGTTGTTCAAAATAAGCTTTCGAATATTTTTACCAGCTACACTTGGCATGGATGGCAAATTTTAACACAATAGCTGTGATGAATAAGAACCTTAATTTCACTTTTATCTGTTTCAGTAAAAATTTATTACTATTAGTGCCAGAACAGATGTTAAAAGGGAAAAGTCACCCCTGGTCTTCTAACATATTTCGTCATTATAAAGAGGCTGGAAAATCCATGTTAGAAGGCCCTTCTCATGTACAAATAGAGCTGGTAAGTAAATAGGCCCCAATCATGTACAAAATAGAGCTGGTAAGTTAATAGGCCCTACTCATGCACAAATAGAGATTGTAAAATAGGTAAGTAAATAGGCCCTTATCATGTACAAATAGAGCTTTTAAGTAAATAAGCCCAAACAATATACAAGTTGAACAGTTTAAATAAATGGCATTGATCATGTACAAATATAAGATGGATTACGCCCTACTACGGGTCTTTTTTGCTGTGTGAGGTAAGATTTTCTCAATCTCTGCATCAAAGTATTCTGACTTCTGGTTGTCAGTCCAAGACTCTGCCACGGTTAACGAGGGATTCCTCCCATGGCGGATAAACCATGCTATAAATGATGTCATTTAACAGTTAACCTGCAGACGTGCAAGGAATCCCTAGCTCATTTCCATATAAAGGGGCAGAGTTAAAGGGCCTGTTCACACTACAAAAGTTAATCCTGATTTACACAGCAAAATGTGGATTAAGTCGCATTGCGTTCACACTAGTCTTAATTTTTTCTGGATTAACTTGATCTGAATTAAGTAAATCTGGATTAAACTGTAGTGTGAACACAAAATGTGGATCAAATATGATGTTGTAATTAGTAACGTTACTTTTGGTGTATTGATTTCTTCGTTGCAATTTTAATCCGGATTAAGTTAAGCCACAACCCCAACGCTAGTGTGAACGCAACAGGTTTCCTGTATAATGGCCGAAGTGGATCCAGATTAAGTTTATCTGGATTAAGTTAAGCCTAGTGTGAACAGAGCCTAACTGTCATGGCAGATCACCTGTGACAGAGATCATTGGAGTGCAATCCATGCAATAGATATGAGCTATGCTGGGAGATTGAGATTATCTATGAAAATCTGTCAGTTGAGTCTGGTTTGACAATTGTTTCCAGTGCATGGATTTTCCCAAATAAGCAACATCACAAAACAAAGACCGATAGCACAGTGGTGACACCAAGTGGGAGGCTCCGGTTGGCATAATCCAACCTTAATGTTGAGATTGTCCGGGAAAGAAATGTCTAATCTTTTGTAAACTCCGTTGTTGGCGTCGATTGTCCATGACGTGGACGTGGGCGGAAGTAGATTTTCAGAATACATAACATAAATGCTTTACCATCCTTAGAGTTTGTATCGCCAAACAACAGATCAACATCGTAATTACACTTAAAAAACTTAATAATTTCCCCCAAAAAACTGTTCTAGTACCACAAGAATATAGATTTTCTGACAATCATTTCAATGTGTTGGTTAGAAAATGTCAAGAGATTACAAAAAATATTGTGGTGCATGTTAAAATGAACCAATGATTAATAATTTTTACAACATTAGCCCCAAAAGACTTTTTACAGCTTGAAGACAAAATGATTATCAGGACTTAGTTGTTCAAAATTATCAACTGGATAATTGTAGTATTTCTATGTGACTCATCCACTGGTTAAATATTTATCAACTTGATAAAGTTTTGAACAACAGAACTTATTCTTGGTTTAAGTCATAAAAAATTTAACCAATCTGGTCCTGACCAGTGAGTAGGGCAGACTCAGAGCCACCCCACCTCCCCCGCCTTTCCAAAGGACTAGATCTGCCTCTGTGAAAAAAAATTATTCCTACTGAACCCTGCAAAAAAATCTGGCCTTACATTTTACCTATTTAAAAAAAATATACCATGACAAGGCATATATAATGAATACAATTAGCTAATTTTAAACAAATTCCAATGTTAGAAAGATGAAAAATGTATCTTTCCAACATACATCCTTTAAGATGCCTCGCTGATGTTATGGTTAGTGTGCTCGCCTCAAGTGCAGAAGGTCGTGGGTTCGATTCCCGGCCAAGTCAAACCAAAGACAATTTAAGTTGGTATTTGCTGCTCCTGTGCTAAGCACTCAGCATTTAGGAGTAAGATCAAAGACTGATCGGCCCAGAGTCATAATAATGTGTCTGGGTAAAGAGACATGTCTTCCTGCGAACTGTTGCTTTCATGCGCTGTCACATAAAAAATCCAGTTCAGCTTGTGGGTCTAGTCAAAGAAGGGTTCATTCATCATTATCATTCATTAATATGTTCTTGTTCTGAACATGCATGAAATATTTGCCGCTGAACTTTAAGCACCATTTAATCAGTAAATCAATACATTCCATTAAAAGAGCATGCAACTGGTTCATTCTTTTTAAAGAAGAGTTACCCTTCTTACACTATTACAGTATTAAGGAAGATTTCTCTAATTCTTTTGTAATTTTCACAATCCTTGACCGGTGTTGGTAATGTTTTTATAATCTCTAGAGGGTTGTTATTTCTCGGCTGATGATTGGCTGATTTTCAGACCCTGTGAAATTCGCTTCAAGCAACAATCTAATTAATAGAATTTATTGTTTTAGATTCTGAAGCAGCAATTCCTGAAATTCTGTAGAAATTTGACAGTGTATGGTTCAGCATTCTTTACAGGGACACTGAAGACACCTCAAGTCAAGGTAAAATTAATCAGCATGAGATATATCATTATTTGTAATTAAAGCTATTTTTTAAAAGGAAGGTTATGGAATATATGCCAGAAAGATACGATCCACATATAAGCCAAATAAACTTTATTACTAGATTTTCATCTATATTTTGAAATAAAAGTGGGGGGGGGGGTGGAAGGATTTTATTTTTTAATTATTATTTTTATCTCACAGATATTTCATACAAACAACCTTTTAAGATAATTTAATGTATATTATTTGTGCTTAACTTTGCAAAGATAAACAGTAAAATTTATTAAACCTAGAGCAGACTAGATTTTGACACAGAAATTCTTTGAATTGTGACTATTAACAAAAAACTGGCACGCCCAAAAAATTTTTATTTTGTCAACTTTTTTAGGGGCGGGTGGGGATGAAAGTCTAGCAATTATTTTTAATTGACCTTACATAATTTTATAACAAATAGTTGAAAGCTAAATTAACCTGTAAAGGACTTCTTTCACATGTGACCAGGAAATTAGTTTTTCTGGTTCTAAATCATGTCCATTTACCATAAAACAGGGAAATTTTTTTTATAGTTTTCTTTTGAAGTGAAGTATCAAGTTTTATTGAACTGGGAAACTTGGTGTAATAAAGCAAAAAATATAACCTCATTCACAGCCAAAGGAGTAGGGGCGGTAAGGGTACATTTTAGCCCCAAATAATGGTTATAGTTCAATCAATCCAATATTTTAGGT
>JAULBM010071593.1:0-10058 GCA_032357055.1 Geukensia granosissima | reverse complement strand
ATTTTCTTGATAATGGCATTGTACAAAAATATATAAATGTTATTTTATTTTATCCCAAATGTGCCTAATGATTTCGGAAACAAAGACCGTCACAAAACCCAATTTCTATATTGCTTTGAGTAAATTTCGAAAAAAAAATTAGATTAAGGCATCAAAAACAATAGTTGAATAGGAACCAAAAAGTATTTTTTGGGATAGTAATGATTTTTGCTTTTTCGGTCGTATTTTACTAATTTGGTAAAAATTATGAAATTATTACGAAATTTTGGTCAAAAAGAAACCTCATTTTACCTTGTACTTTAGTTTTCATGCATTGTATAACCAAAATTACAGTCTATTTGAATGAACCATTTCAAAGGGGAGACAAATCGGTAAGGAAAGCCATACTTTTCTGACGAAATTAAAAAGGTAAGATTGTTCCCTTTATAACTAGTTCTTAGTTAGTAAACATCAACATTTGCTATGGAAATCTGTCATGAAATTTATAGTGATCAGAAAAGAAAATCACTTCTTGTTAATCAGGTTTTTTTCTAAATTAAAACCGACAATTACAAAAGTAATAATATAGGATAAATCAGGAAACTCTTAGTCATCTTACAAGAAGATCGTGATTCCTCATTATTTAATTTTTGATTTATTTCATTTAAATTACCGTGCCTTTATAAATAGCAAATTTTTAGAACAAATGGATCAATCAACTACACTTCCTATTCAATTTTATACAACAAAGATCAAAATACAAAACAAAAAGGGATCACATAAATTACTATTTATAAATAACGTCAAAATTCCCGCCAGCTATTTTATCAGCTCACCCTTTACAAAAAAAATTGTACGTCTTTAATGAAAACTCACTTCTCAGTAGTCATAAAATTTAATTTAAGCTTTATATAAAAAGATGTCCTATAAAATATTTATTAATCAATTAAAGTTATCGCGAAAGTACATGTATCGGTTTCAAACAGGTACCCAATGCTAAGTGTTTAATCCGAACTTTTATCTCAATTTAGACGCAGAAGCAAATCTTAAAACAAGAACAAACATGATAGTTTTACCCTTTCAAATGATCAGTTTAATAATCACAAAAGCAAAATGTTAGTAAGCACAGCTTAAGGCGTTAAATGAAAATGATGTTAAAATGTTATACTTGTAAAGAGTAAATAAAAATACCATCTTTCGTTTGCAGAGGAATTGTATTTTGTTGTCGCAGGTATAGTCATTCCATGTTCCGTTATAACTTTCACCATTCAAGTTAAGACAGTTTTCTTTTGTACCACCATTAGGCTCTTGACTTGATTTCATCCAGTTAACGTAACTTAATGGTGTAAAATCAACATTCCAAAGCCACTGACCTTCTTTCATATCACTAGCGCCTATCCACAAGGCATGACCAACTATATAACACAAAATAATAGAAAAAGGGGGATGTGGAGTAAATATTCATGACACAAAAATCTCATATGTACAAGAAATTTACAAGCAAAGGAACAGCGCTTTGATTGATGTATACTTCGACCATATTTTTATTCAAATGATATATATTTGTGTACGTCAATCAACCATTTTTATGCTATCACCTTTCTTCACATATTTGTATAAACTAATTTTTACAATATACTGTTTTCAAATGTTCATTACACTCTTGTGGAGGAAGGATCTAAAATAAAACAAACCATAAAATAAGCTTTTGCTTCGAGAGGTTTGTGGATGCGAAAAACTAGTTTAACCCCATTATGTTCTGTACCTACCCGCTATTTAGCCCATACGTGTTTTTATGATTGTCTTCCGGTGTTAATCTGTTGAGCTATTCAATATTCTGACCACTTCAACCAGGATGTTTGTACATACTTATTAAATTTCACCTCCAAAATACGACCTTCATGACCCTACTACTTATGCCCCTTATGCAACTTGTGCATATTTTTCAAAATGTATAACTATCAATAGACGGTGTGAATAATTTGCCTACCATTAAATGATTTTCAAGGGCCATAAGCCCTATACATGCCATAATTGCGCAAATTTTAGATTTTGTGACGCAAAAATAGGTTGTTCTGAAAATGCTGATAAATAATGGATTTTTAAAAAATAACTTTTCATAACTTATTTTTAAATAAATTTTATTATTTCGACAAAACAATAATGACAGATTTGAGTATTTCAAGACTGTCACTCTGTAAAAAATCCAATGTTTGGAGGCGCTTTTGTTAAACAGATATGAGCGCATAAAAACATGTTATATTTTTTTCTTGTTTATAGCAATTCCTAATTGCTATGTAACCTTTGTAGAACTAATTAAACAAAAAACTGTTTGCTTTTCTTTTTAAAGCAGTTTATCGATAATCAAAAACTACATGGAATAATACTGATAGTAGCCACAGGCTTAAAAACCTTGCCCTTTTTTCAACTTTTTGGTTTTGGAAATATGTTACCGTTTGGGGTTTTTGTTCGGAGCCAGTCATTCTCATTGGAATTTTCAATTTTCGCCAGAGTGCCTCCGTGTTCACGACAAAAACGCTACAAAAGAAGGAAATTTTTTTTGTAAGATGTCCAAGATTTTTTGGTTACATCTGTAAACGCTGTTTTACTAGCGCCCAGCAAAGAATTATACAGAATATGGTAATGTTTTATGCTTCGGTTAAAAAATGCTGTTCACATTATCAACATGAATTTAAAGAAAAAAGGATAAATTGGTTCAGAATACATAAGACACCTATAAAATAAATATCAACTTTAAACACAGTAGCGATTTGAAATTTCATGTTTTGTGTGCTCTTTGTACGAAACAGAAAAACAGTTGTAACACAAGTATACAATGCTTTATCTTAAAAATTTTTTTGGATAAGGCTTACCTCAGATTCATACCAATTTCGTGAATCAGAACTGATAAAATAGCAATGATCTCTGTAAGGTATCCATCCGTTTTGGCATCCCGCAATACCATGTTTCCCTATAAAACATATAATTTAGAAAATGTTAAAAGTTATAGATCATATATATATATATGATATACTTTAAAATTCATGTTATACCGAGGAAGATGAGAAAATAAAATAAAGTATTTCCTGATTGAATGATTTATTTTTTCAGTTTGATGCACAAGTTATCCAGCAGACCATTGACAATATAATGGAAAACAAATGTGTTCCTCCCTTTACCGGTTACTTATTTGATGGAGGATTTCTTCAAATGTTTTGCAGAACAATCAAAGACAGAAAGCTCGCCAACATCTTTAATTTTTGTTTCGGTTAATTCTGTAACATGATGTTGTTTCACTGTAAACTTCCTGATTGAGTAATTTCTTAATCCCATCTGCCTACCTATAAAAAGTAAGCCTGAAATTAAGAACATTCGGATTCTCCTTTAGGTATGTCGCTTATTTTGATTTATATCTAAACAAAGAGGCTGCGAGGAGGACTAAAATCAAAGTACAATGACAGATTCATCTTCATTTCAAAAGGAGCAACACTCTAGTTGCCCCAATCTATTCTATATACATCTAATTCAATAGTTTGCATTCACTACAACAATTTTCATAAGCCAAGAAACTACCCAAACAGTGATATGTTGTTCCTTGATTGAAAATTGCATGATAGACACTTAAATTTGTTGGTCATTAAAGAATTTCCGTCTTCAAAATGATGTCTGTTCTTTATCTATCTAAAACTGTAGTTTTAAATTAAACACATGCGCTTCAAGCAGATTAAAAATCCATTGTGTTATGTTTTTGAGTTCTGATCGTGATCGTTCTACTTGCAACTATACCATAGACAATTTCCGAATACCAAAATGAGCAATGTGTCATTTCTCTTAAAAAGTCCTGGGCACCGGAGCGATCTCCAGGGCCCAACCCACAGAGCTGAACCAGCACGAACCCCATTGTGGCGGATAGGGGATATTGATAATTGTTGAACTGGTTCGCGTCCTGAATTTGCATGAAATTAGGTCTTTCGACTTTTTTTCATTTTTGCACACCCATCAGTTTTCCCCTTCTGTCTGTTTGATACATATACAATACATGAACATTGCCGGAAAATTATCATTTATCAGAATGTATTTTGTGGTATAGATCTATACACTAAAGTGTAGTTTTTTATTCTTCTCAACATTCAAACTTTTAAATAAGGTATTGTATATTTAAGACATCCTCTCCTTATCCTAACTGTTTAAAACAGCTGTGTTTTGAAAGCAGTTCGAACAGACAACTTTTCTGCTAATATATAAAGTCTATCGACGTCTATTCATTATTTACAAGAGCTTACCCTTCAAAATGGTCTTTAAGCCTGAAATCTGGGCGTTCAATTGCACTACACTTGTTTCTATTGACGTAAATGTGCCCTTTTCTTTGTCACCGAGACAGAACTGACTGCCAACATAGGATACAAACACATTGCAGACCATTAACAAAATGACGTAGGTAGTAGTCCTCATTTTCCTTTGGTAACAACCTTGTTAACTGTAATTGTCAATGTGATTAAACTTTTTTTTTATCTCGAAACAGAGTTTAAATATCAATTGCAAATACATTTAAAATGTTTTTGTTAATGCTGGCTGTCTTTTTAGACAATTTTAATAAAATATATTTTTGTTTACACAACTTGAAACTATTTTCATGGACATGCAGTTACCAAGGAGAAGAATATTTTAGGTAAACCCATATGAAGTAAACTACGTTTGCTTTGAGGCAATTTGTGGGGGTGGGGGGGTCTTTCATTCAATATTATTTTGGTCACATCACAACAGTATTGTTTGTGGATGAATCCTTAATTATCAAGTAAAATTAAGGACGTTGAGAAGTTAAATGACAAATCTTTTCATAATTATATATTGAGTATCGGGTACATTTATGAATTTTAATGGTACAAAGCCTGAGGTGAACCAACGTTTAAAATAAATTTATTTGATCTCAACAAATATTTCATATCACTAGTCCTATGAGCCTGTCCTCCTTAAACAAGAATTTTATATGGCGATAAGTAATAAAGCTCGGAGAAAAGTTGGTGGGGCTCTGCAATTTTGTTGTTGATAATGTGCAGCTGATTTTTTCATTTTAAATTTGCTTACTATTTCATATATCAAATAGAAAAACGGCAACCAAATTACATATAATAAGATTAAAAATATAACAATACCTACTGTCATCCTACGGCCAAATGTGATCAGGACACTTAGTGAAAACTCAATACAATAAATTTTTTTATGCTTATTATATGTAATTTGGTTGCCGTTTTTCTATTTAATATATGAAATATTTTTATAAAATATTTAATTAAAAAAATAATAAATCTTGAAATTCAAATGGTAATACTTTACATTAACAAATTATTAAGACAAATTAATAATTAATTTAGACACTTTAGCAATACTTCTTACTGACTTCGGTAACCTGCACTATCAATTAGTGCCCCTACAATCTTTTAGAGCAGCCTGTTTTACTCTTCTGAAAATGGCTGATGCAATAGGCTGGAATGTTGAAGTATTCCAAAGTGTCAATTTTTAGCCATTTTTTGGAAACAAATGTGTCAAAAACATTTCAAAGTGACGAAGAGGTCTTTAAAGGTTGTGGGATGCTGCCAATGCAATAAAAGTTTGTTCATTATTTATTTTGAGTAATAAAATTAAGAATAAAACAAGGACGTATGATGTTTTGTTTACTATTGAAATAATTTACCAAATCCATAAATTTTGAAAAATCGCAATAACATTTTAATTATAAAACAATTTAAAACAATAGGTTTTTCTCAATGCATAGTCATTATTTTCTCGATTAATGTTTTACACGAATACACAACTCAACTTTAAAATTAATCGAAAAGATTCGACAGGAAATATTCTAAATTTTGTTTACCGCAATGTTAATAATTATATGTAGAAATAACTTAGTTTAAGGTGCATTTTTTATCCGATTTTCTATTAGACTCGACTAAAAACCCATCGTGTGAACGACAAAGTCGAAAGTCGAATCGAAAAGTCGATTCAAAGTCGAATGGCGTCCTATTTTCATTGTCTGATCAGAATCGTACCATGTGAACGCATCAAACGACTTTCGATTCTATTTTTTATTATTTATTCCATTAGATCTTCAAATATAGAAATATACATGCAGTGAGTAAAATTTTTCCGTACGTTTCATTATTTACGTAATAAAAATATATGATGGAAAACATTCATCAATAATCGTTCTATAACACTTCAAACCCTGAAAAACCTCGTAAAAAACTGCATTCTAATGCAATATTTTTGTAACACCATATTTGATTGGCTTGCATTCTACGTAAAATTCACAATCAATTTGTCGTTACTAAGAAGAAGCCGCCACATTGCCGCCATGTTGGAACAGTAGATTTATAGCTTGTCAAACGCAATAAAGTACCCAAAATATTTTATATGTCTAACGAAAAAACTCACTTTAGAACAATTTTATCCAAATTTGAAGCGAACACGTATCTAATAAATGTCCGCAGTTCCCATTTCATGTGACGTCTTGTTGTTTCTATGACGTTTATCAGCGGAAAACGTCAACAACTTTTCGCGGAATTTCTGTTTTCGACGTTTTTTAATATAAATCAAAGGTTTTGAATTACAGTTGCATTAGAATGTAGATAACTGTATTGTATTTTAAGGTTTTCGGACATAAATCTTGTTTTACTGTCGCAAATATACGTTTACCTGGCTCCACTACGTGTTGCCAGGTAAACTAAATTTGCGACAGTAAAATCCACGATTTACGTCCTCAAAGCTTAAAATACAATACAGTTATCTCCTAATTTACTTCATTAATGACGTAACTTCTTTTGTATGATGAAATGCAACGTAGCTTTTGGTAACGTTGAATATAATACACAATACATGCAGTTGGAAAGCAGGTCACCATTTAACTCCAGTTCTATCGACAACAATGGCGTCACGTGACCACAGAAAATGAACGTCATTTTCGGTCCAAAAAACGACACAAAAAAATCAAAATATTAACATAATACTTAACCCAAGACATGCTTCATTAGATTTCGGAGTTTCTTGAATATATTCGATCTTCATCGCAATGTCACAATATAGTTTTAACAGACAGTTTTTCTAATCTTAAATTTGCTACTGAAAACGATGTGGCCGCCGACAGCATGGTCATGGCAAAATTTAAAAACTGTGATTTCTTCCATAAAATTGGAAATGACGGGGCGAATTTAAAAATGGTGATGGCTATCAATGTGTTCAAACCTCAACAAAATCTCAAGACATATGGCTATTGAATACGCAAACGTCAAATTGATTTCAGTTCGAAGTGGTAGTTTTTCATGGTTTTCTGCTGTTCGAGTTATCTCCCTTTTTATATGTTGCTTCTCTAAAGAACATTTGAAACTTATAATTTAGAGCTAATATTGTAAGTTTTTTTTCAGACATTTGTGCAAGAATTAATGTTTGGAAGAGAACAAAACTGTTTAAAACAAGGTGTAAATAAATATCCACATTTATTTGAGGTCCTGGATGATTTTGACACTGAAAATTGGCAATTTGAGTTACACAGAAAAAAAATGTTGAAATGGACAACATGGAATGGAGAAGGAAAATAAGTTATGTTTTTAGGAAAGTGACAAATATGCTTGTATTGTAGTAAACTTCAAATTAATACAGGTCAATGCTCATTTATTTTTCTGCTGAATTTAAGAATCTCAACTTTACTTAAGCAAAACTTTATCCCAGTAATCCAACATTGAACAAAGAGGGTATTTGCATATTATATCGTGTATTTCATAACCACCCTTAAAATATTAATAAAAGAGTGATTTTGAATAACCAAATTACCTCAAACACACATTAGGCTGCATGTATTCTAAAACTAATTTACTCTTTTTGTAGATAATTAAATTAATATCAAAACTCTATTCCCTTTCCACTATATGATATATTTTTCTGCTTAAAAATAAGAAATTTTTGTTATAGAAGAAAATCATGTTTCATGTCCTTTTTTTTCATTAATTTTGGAACTTTTCACCTGAATCTAAATTTTCTGGTGATTTTTTCTATAAAAGTTTTACAGAAACTGATTCCAATTAAAATTTGTTAAGTATTGCAACAAGTCAGACCTGGTCCTGTAGTTTCTGTAATTATTTACTTAGTTAATATAAAAAATTAAGATTTATTGTTGATACACCCCCTGGAGCGTAAAAGTTTCCCAAAATAACGTGTAACGTTTAAATCGTGTGCGTGTAATGTGCACGTGTGGATTTTGTGCGTGTGGTGTAACTTTTATCGTGTATCGTGTGGTCCAAATCGTGCATCGTAAAACGAGTATCGTATAACAGTTTTCATTGGTCGATTTTAATCGTGTAACATGTGATTTTCAATTGTTATAATTTTAATTTCTTGTATTACGTCTTCACGAAACGAAATTATTTTTAATTATCATTGTTAAAATGTATCTAATTATTAAAAATTAACCTGTCATATTAAAGAAAAACAGTCAAATTATCGATAAATTTCTGACGTTTAAACCCACCAGGATTTCACAAAATAAAATGCCTTGTTCAAAAAAGATAATTTCCAGAATCACGTCTTAATCTAGCAAAATTTGTGGCATAAATTTGTGTGATAAAAATTTATGCTCTGATAATAATGATTATCCTGACCTAGTAACAATGCAATAATTTTGACAAAATATAATTCATGTGACGAAAGAATTTATGCTATTTTACATTCAGAATTTATAATTCTAACCTTAAGAGAAGAATATCCAATGTAAAATCCAGATTATTTTTAGTTCGGAACAAGACATTTTTTCAAATTTAGGAAAATTTCTGGTAAAGATTCATGCGACTAAAGAATTTATGTTATTTTACATTCAGAATTTATTATTCTGACCTGAAGAGATGAATATTAAATGTATAATCCTGATTCTTATTAGTTCATGACAACATATTTGTTAAAATTTTAGAAAATTTCTGGTGAAGATCTATGCGACATACACAGATGAATATAAAATGTATACTCCAGTAGATTTTTAGTTTGCGAACAAAGCATCTGTTAAAATTTTGGAAAATTTCTGGTAAAAAACTATGTAACTAAACAATATATGCAATTTTACATTCAGAATTTTATAATTCAGACCTTAAAAGATGAATAAACATGATATAATCCAGATTATTTTTAGTTCGAAACAAGATATTTGTTCAAATTTTGGAAAATTTTTGGTAAAAAAGCTAACTGACAAAAGAATTATACTTTTCTTACAATCAAAATTTATAATTTTGTCCTTAAGAAATGAATATACAATGTATAACCTTGATTTTATTTTGTTTGCAACAAGACAATTGTTTTCAAATTATGGAAAATTCCTGGTAAAAACCCATGCCACTAAAGAATTTATGTTATTTTACATTCAAAATTTAAAATGATGTCTTTAAGGGATGAACATACAATTTATTATCCTGATTATATCTAGTTTGCAACAAGACATTTGTTTAAATTTCTCGAAACATCCATGCGATTAAAGAATTTGTGCTATTTTACATTCAGAAATTATAATTCTGACCTTAAAAGACGAATAAACATTGTATAATCCAGATTATTTTTAGTTCACAACAATAAATTTGTTCAAATTTTGGAAAATTTGTGGTATAGATCCATGCAATTAAACATTTTTTTTGACATTTTACATTCAGAATATATAATTCTGACATTACGAGATGAATATAAAATATATAATCTAGGTTATTTTTAGTTCTTGACAACATATTTGTTCAAATTTTTGGAAATATTCTGATCAAGATTCATGGGACTAAAGAATTTATGTTATTTAAACATTCAAAATTTATTATTCTCACCTTAAGAGATGAACAAACAATGTACAATGCGACAAAGAATTTATGCTATTATACATTCAGAATTCATTTTGACCTTAATAGATGATTATGAATTTAATATTCCTAATTATTTTTAGTTTGCAACAAGACATTTGTTAAAAGTTTGGAAAAATTTCTGGTAAATATCCATGCGACTAAACAATTTATGCTATTTTACATTCAGAATTTATAATTCTGACCTGAAGAGATGAATATACAATA
>JAULBM010071582.1:0-10058 GCA_032357055.1 Geukensia granosissima | reverse complement strand
ATATTAAAAAACTCGAAAGATCTGCTTCAATACCTCAAATTCGATTCTTTAAAATCTTGTACAAGTATTGACTTTTCTACCCTTTATCCCACGATTCAACATTCACAACTTAAAGATTGATACATCATTGTTTTATTTAACAAAATGGAAATCCAAGATATAAATATATGGTTTAAGGTAAAAAGATGTCTTACTTTGTTAGAGAACACACCGTTTGTGCTAATAAATACAGTGATTTTGATATTGTCAAAATGCTTGACTTTTTTAATTGACAACATTTTTGTAGAACTTGGTGGCCGAGTTTTTCAACAGACAGTTGGCATTCTAATGGGCACAAATTGTGCGCCCCAACTAGCCGACTTATTTTTTACTCGTATGAAGCAGAATTCATTCAGGAACTCCTGCTTAATAACAAAAAGAAATTGGTGAGATCGTTTAATTTCACTTTTCTTTAAATCGATGATGTTTTGTCATTTAAAAAATCCTACGTTCAGTGATCATCTCGACCAAATATATCCCAGCGAACTAGAAATAAAGGAGACCACAGACTAAAAAAACCTGCCTCAAACCTAGATTTATTCCTCGAAATTGACCAAGAGGGAAAACTTGTTTCTAAGATTTACGATAAACGGGATGACTTCAACTTTCCTATTGTAAACTTCCCATATTTATGTGGCAATATTCCTTCTTCCACTGCCTACAGGGTTTAAGTTTCGCAGTTGATTCGATGCTCTCGTGCCTGTTCCAAGTATCAGGATTTTCTGAAGAGAGCCTTGCTGTTGTCGCATAAATGACTACAACAAGGATACTTCCAATCAATGTTGAAGTCGTCCCTACTGAAATTTAATGGTCGCCATCACAAATTGGTTGATCCATATGGTATCAGTGTTCTAAACTAGTAATGGACCTATTACTGGTAATACAGGAATAAGTTGACCTCTTCTCGGATTGACGGTAACCAGGTTTTGAGATTTAGGATTCCACGACGGGTGTTGCGCGCGAGACAGGGGATGCTTACCCTTCATGAGCACCTGATCCTTCTTGTCTTGTAAAGGAGTTCCAAGCTTTAGTTCCTTTTGTTTACGTTTTATTTTTTAGTTTGTTTCAAATTTGTCTTGTTTTTTTTATCTATGCACATTTGATCTCTCGCATGAGTATTCTACACTGGACTTGAAACAATTATTCAGTGATATTGCTTTTTAAAATATTCTTTTAAAATATTATGTTTAAGCTTTATATTAATAAGTATCAATAAAGCTGCGAATAAACCGGTGATGCTTCGTCCGCAGTATAATTAAGGTATTTTCAATCGTTATTTTTCTATTATGTTTACAATGTGTTTGATAAAAGAAATCATTTGTTTCGTGCCCCACGGAAATCTAGAAAACTAAAGGCAACTGCTTAACGAGAAATTATGCAGTGAAAAATTTAGAAAAATGTGGATTGTATGAGTACGGTATGAGTGTCTGTGAGACAGCCATTTCAGACGTATAACCATTCCGGAACACTTGAGTTCGCCCAAGTTTTTTAAAGGTCCATGTAGTTTAAGCTTTAGCCTTATGTGTAGTTATTGGGATTTCTTATCTCCCGTTTCTATTTTTTTCATTGTTTATTTGTAATGGTTTTACTTTCTCATGATCTGACAATTTTTGCCTATCCCCTTGGTTTCCTCTTATTCTTTTCAAAAAGCGAAGCTAAACGTATAAGGGACATGTCGAAAGCCACTGAAAACTCGAGAACAAGACGTAAACGAAACACAACAAGGGAACTAAAAACGACCACATATATAATAAATAGGGAACCCCCTTTAACAAGGGATGAACTCATATTATCCGGATTAGCAGTTCCTACCTGATTTAAGAAACCTGCCGTATTGTCAGTTTGTATCGACTTGATATTGGTAATTTGTGATACATTTATTGAAACAATTGCTTGTAAGTCCGATCTAAGATAAAATATAGGTTTCATGTGGGACCTGTATATCGCAGTTAATCAACTCGAATTATTTTATTACACAATGAAATAACAAAAGAGCCCTGGTGAGTTTATTATTATTTTTGAAATAAGTAACTAGAGTTGATATGCAAAATGCAGCTCCGACTAGTTGATAATCTCTGATATACAGCTCCTACGCGTTGTAAAACTTATATTAGTCATTAATAAATAAAATAACTTGACAACAATAACATATATCCAACCGCACACTCATTTTTCACGGCAGTTTCTCATCTGACCATTCAATCATTCGTGAAGTTACTTATATGTTCAATAGTTAACGAGACAAAAATGCTTGCTTAAATATATATGAATAGACCATGGAGTCAACATATGTTTTAATAAACAAATCTCATCTTCAATATAAATCTCTAGTTTTAAAGTGCTATTATGTTTACTCTGTATCCCTTTTTATACTGAAAGGGACAGTAATAACAACTGACTCATTGACAACCTAAAACAAGTCTTTTCTCAGTATCAGCTGGAAACTAAAGTTTCACAAATATGAAGAGAATTGATAGGCAAACTGAGAACGGACGATCTTAAGACAATGATACATTGAGGCAGAATGAAAGATTGAAATAGAACACAAAATTCAACATAAACACTAGGATAAATTTAAGCAAAGGAAGCAGGGGTGCTCCGAAAGTTTATGTAAAGACATATGCTTCCACATTGTGATTTCAAAGAAGATTATATATGGTAACAGAAACATATATTTCGAAAGATAAAATATACTAGGAACAGTAAATATATTTTATTCTGGACTTTTACTACGTATGTAAACCCCAGTTGTATATTTCTAAAAAAAATAACTTATCACTTTTTACAATGAATATCATTTTTCATTATTAAATTTCAAGAATTTTATAAAAGACTTGCTGTGGGCAAATTATATATTTGGAGTTTATGTGACCTTGCAAAAACTACACCGACACACCTATTCGTAATGTCATACAGAATTCTTTACATTTTTGACCTGTTAAATCTGACTGAAAGTGAGACAATAATGAAAACACAGACTGAAATTTCACACCTTTTGTTTTGTTTACACACAGAAAGTTTTCATATATCAAGTTCTTTACTATTGGTTTGATTCTGTCTGATATTATATGGAAAATATGAGAAATAGTGAAATTACGAATTTCAGATTTGGTCAAAATAAATTCCAAATATTAAGTATATATAAAGCTAAAACATTAGACAAAAATAATACCAAACTAACCATGAGAGGTAAATAGAGACAAATAATTTCTGCCAGTGGTGTAGTAATATTATATATTTCTAATCTACAAACTTTAAACTCTCTGAACAATATACTAACATGATCTGAAGTTTTTATGTTCTTGCCATGTAGCAAGTATCTGTAAATGCTTTGAAATGAATTTGCTTGTTTGATTACTCAGATTCTGACAACATGTCGATAGTCACTGTCTGGACCTCTGCTTTTCTTTCTAGCCATATCTGTTTTATTAACACTGATTGCTGCCTCCCATTGCTCTCCTGTAACACCAGAATGTAATCCATGTGCTTTAATAACACGAAATAACGGTTTGACAAGAGGCATTAGAGCAGGAATAACGGAACATGTTGTTCTTGATAGCTTGTCAAGACTGTACAACGTTCTGAACTCTATCTATATTAACCAGGTAAATTTATTTAGAGCCTTTTGAAGTGTAATATTCAGTAAGAAACATAACAATTATGTTATTTCATATCCATTTATTAGAAAAGTCACTTCGCCTTTCCACTACTTGCAACTTTCACATTTAATTAATCAATAAATCCTTTGCTTACCATCAAAACTACTTATCAACTGTTGTTATATACTTCAATTTATACTTAACTGTATTTTACACTTCTTGCAGGAGAGGACCTTTTTTTAAATTTCATATGTAATATTCACTGTTCAATGGAATAATGAAAATCGTAACTATATTTAAATTCTAAATACCATTTTGTATCTTGTGATAATTTCGATATAAAGTACAAACTTTTAAGTACTTGAAAGGGTAGAGTAAAACAAAGTTTTTTACTTAAAGAAAGAGTATGGAATGTACGCCACAAAGACGCGATCCACATCTTTATATACGTTTATCACAGTTTTTCAACAGCCTGTAAAGCGCTTTTCTGGAACTTCCTTCATTAGACACGGTAGTAGCCAAAAAAAAAAAAGAAGAACTTTAAGAATTGCATCAATAAACTGATGTCAGCAATGAATTGTATCAAACTGAAAAACTCTTTTTGACAAGAGCATTAAACACGATTTGTTTTTATTTTAGGCGATTTAGAGCTTTTCACAAAGTGTGGTATTCCGCCCTTATTGAAGCCTTTTGGAGACCTCTAGATTTGTAAATTACTGTTTTTCTGGTGGTTGAGTGCAGTCTCTCTGACATTTACCCAATATCTTTTCATTTTTTATATATTTAATTTCAGTCTCGATTTTTAACGGTGACATTAGAAGACGAATTACAACCGCTACAATGTCAGAATACCAAATACAATGTAAGTAAAGCTAAGGCCACTCCAAATTAATTCTTCGGATTCACACGCTACTAAAATCATAGATTCAAAAGTTCCAAAAAAAACTTTACTCGCTTCATTTTTTATCACATTTTTGAAAGTTTTCATTAATTTTCCTTCATTTCTAAATAAAAAATATTCCCGCTTGCTCTTATAAATATACAAAAATGATGAACAAATTATAAACTGCCTTTTCCGCATCAATTTTGAAGCTTTTGCTTCTTATTTACTTTTTTCAGAAGAAAATTAAAATTAAAATTTTCGCTAGCTCGCACCTAATTTTAACATAAAAAATCCGAAGAACTAGAAATTAATTTGGAGTGGCCTAATTCATAATTTTGCAGAAGAGAATGGTTTTTTAATAGGTTGCATGATACAAGATGAGATGAATATACGCTTTAACCAGTAAACACATAGAACAAGAAACCTATATAGGTTTGAACTGCATATAACGACCCAGATTTTTTTATAAACTAGTTAAAGGGAATTCGAAGATACCAAAGGGGCAGACAGAAATCGTGAAGTCGGGAGACAGACAAATCTATGACAAACAAAAAGAAACGAAAGATAAACATAGAACACACGCAAGTACACCGAAAACTAAAACTGGAGTAACACGAACCCTACAAAAACCAGGTTGAGATCAGGTGCTCCGGAAGAGTAAGCAACTCCTGCTCCACTAGTATCACCTGTCGTGTTACTCAGTAGACAAAGCCTTTGTATAGTCACAATCGATGTTGGTCATCAATTTTAATTTTATCACTCAAAATTTATCATTAGCCATTTTTTCGAAATTTGATGCAGATCTTCGTAGATTTTTCTTTTATATTAATTCCCATCTTCTGTATTTCGAATCTAGAACGCAAATAAATACCTTGTCATCTTCATCACGCCTCCAACCGATATAAAACTTAACACACCAAAATTACAACCATCTGGTTAATATATTTGGTTTCCTAGTTAATAACCTCTTACAATTCCATATGAAAATATAATCCACAAAGTGTAAAATAAAATTTAAAAAGATTCCATCATGCGCGCCTAAAGATTCTTTTTTTCACAAATATTTATCTGTAATTCAAGACATTGCGGTCATTAGTGCGTCTCCAAACGCCATTTGGATTGTTCTGATAGACTTTCAATATTTTCATTGTCCAGTCTTTATCTATTTTACATCTACAGCTGTGTTCTCATTCTGTTTTCAATACATACAATAATAATCATATATCATGAATATTATTTATAATAATTTGTTTGCTACTTTTCTTTAAAGATTGGGTGGATCTCCTGCGGGTACAATTATATATCTTCCGCTCTGAAGAATATCACGGACAGTGGTATGTACAGTTCTAGTCGGGACAGACGTCTTATTGTCAACAGTGCAAGAAAGGTGCTATGTGATATGTGGTTGTTTCTGGCAGATGCTGATGGCCACACCCAATCTCTTCTTCACAGAAAACTGTCGGCCAATGCATGTTCAATACCTACTAGTCAAATTCAAGTGAATCCATCTCCAGACGATTATATCAATAACTTCTTACATCCGTTAAGACTTGCAAAAAACGTTGTTAAAAACGTGCATGAAACCATGCTGAGAAATATGTTATGAACAATGGAAGAACATGGCGTAAGTCAGACGATGAAGCCAGAACAAGAAAGTGAACACTATAAATAGATGAAGACTAAGAAAATGATGAGAACATCGAAATATACAATATACAAGCCTTATATATGTAACCGTACAATTGTAGGTATTTGTATTCAATGGATCACAAATTCTTTTCTGACATCATGAATTTCAAGAAATTTTTGTCGTGTCTTTTGTAGATTTATACCTTAAATGTTTTTACATGTGAAGAAATATTTTTTAATCTAAGGAACTGAATGCTTATATGTTATAATAATTAAATACTGAAATGGATTTAAAACAAATTTTACCTTTCTGATTCATTAGATAACATTTAATACTTTCCATAACAGCAGTGTTTATTTTTCTAACAAAATTTAAGATAGTCTTGTATTATGAGGTATTTGTCTCTTGTTGCATTATAATGAAAATGTTCACTATATCAATAATTAAAAAAAACACTTCCGGTATGGAATATAAATTGTATGCTCTGTGAGTAGTATAATAGTATAATAAAATATCATGAAGAATTGTATCTTTTTATTTATCATTTAATTGACTTGATAGATATGCAATATTGTGACATATACTCCATATATTTTCTTTTAAATATTCATATCACAAATAACAACAACTATGTTCTCATCGTCGTAATTCATATTCTGTGTTTTACATTTGGTGACTTGTTTCTCAGATAAGTAACCACCCGCATTCTCTCCTTGTTTTATATTTGAATAGGTTTGTATCGATCTCTATATCATGTTCGGATATTTCATTTTAGTGCTTATTAGTAATTGTCAAAATATTTTACCTATACATGTAGTGTAAAAGGAGATCGAGCATTAAGGCCTTTTTGGCACAAAAAATCTGCCTAATATTTGTTCAACTTATTGAAATTCAGGAAGTAGAATCAACTTATTTACAGAAAACAATTACTTTTTACCCAATACTTGTGAACATTTTGTACAAAATTGTCATCTATTTTGATGAAATATAATATTGGTGCTCATTTTTTGTCCTTTTTTAAACCATAGTTTGAAGAAGGAAAATCAAACAACTTCATATTTTGTGGAAAGGGGAAATGGGCCTCCTACAAAGTATATTTAAATTATTACTTTGTTTCTTAAATGTGCTCGATGTTTCCTGATAGGAAATAAATTAAATTATAAACAGGAAAGTTTGTTGGGTAGGCTCATTCACAACATTCGTTATTGATACATCAGTGTTTTGTTTAAAAAAATTGAAATCCAAGATATAAATATTTTGTTTTATGTAAAAAGATTTCTTAATTTGTGAGAGAACACACCGCTTCTGCTAATAAATACAGTGAAGGTGATATTTTCAAAATGCTTGATGTTCTGATTGACAACATTTTTGTAGAATTTGGTGGGCGAGTTTTTCAAACAAATATATCCCAGAGAACTTGAAATTAAGGAGACCACAGACTCAACAAAATCTGCTTCATATGTTTCGCAGTTGATTCGATACTCTAATGCCTGTTCCAAGTATCAGGATTTTCTGAAGAAAGCCTTGCTGTTGTCGCATAAATGACTACAACAAGGATACATCCAATCAAGGTTGAAGTCGTCCCTCCTAAAATCATATTGTAGCCATCAAGAATTGGTTGATCCATATGGAATCAGTGTATTTCAACTAGTTATGGACCTGTAACCGGTAATGCAACAATAAGTTGACCTCTCCTCGGATTGACGTAGCCTGAATAGAGTTTAAGGATGCCACGACAGGTGTTGCGCGCAAGACAGGAGATGCTTACTCTTCATGAGCACCTGATCCTATCGTGTTTTCTAAAGAAGATTCCAAGCGTTTGTTCTTTTTGTTTTGGTATCTTTTAAAGCTAGAGTTACAGGAACCCTACAAAAACTAGAATGAGAGTAAGATGCTATGGAAGGGTAAGCAACTCCTACTCTACTAGTGGCACCCGTCAAGTTACTCAGTAGACAGAGCCGTGTAGGAAAGGATTTGCAGTGACGACAGTGGGAAGGTATTCATTGTCATTTGTGAAATGGATATTTCGTACCGTTCAACCATTTTGTCATTTGTGGAGATAAGTTTTACTTTTCAAAACACGATAGTAAATACTCAGAGGGTGAGATGTTTAATCATTTAATGAAAAACTATTTCTCTTATTTGATGAACTGCTTGCTGATTGGTACTACAAAGACAAATATTAAACTTTCCTGTTGTTTTGTTCGTTTAAAGATGACTTCCATCAACAGATTTTGTGGATTAGAAGAAAAATAACTCATCGAACCTTATTTCAGCTTATGTTGTAAAAAAGAAGACGTCTTCCTAATAGAGCAATATGTGTTTATTTGATTTTTTTCGAGTGATTTTATTAGTGAGTTTAGGATAATTACTGTCTGATTCAAACCTTCATAGTCATGCTGAAATGGACTTGGAAGAAACAAGGTGAGAACTCTACGGAAAAACCATAACAGATGTTGTACCTTAACTAAGTTGTATAAGCACCATTGCACTGACGCGAATAATAATAGCTTTTGAAGATATCATTCTCATTCATTCATAAAATTAAAATATCCCTCTACATAACATTAAGATATATAATTGCCAGCCGATTGCTGGTATTAAAAGGTCGATTCTGGCCATATTTTTAGTGGACGTGGTACTGATTTTTAACCATTTGCTTTTACCTATGGTTTTCTTATTGTTTATCCCCTCTAATAGTGGGGTTGGGGTTGACATAATTACTGCATTTATCTATTTACCGCAGTGAGGCAAGCGCAATTATCTCTGATTCACTTGGCCTCACAAATTTCGGTATTTCCCACCTAAGGTTTGAGTTGTTGGTCTTGCTTTGTATTCTATGAAGTCTTTATGAGAAAGAAAAGATATGGGGTAAATTGTTAGAGGGACTGAAGTCCAACGATGAGAAAAAGGGGGAATTTACAAATCTAGAGGTATCCACAAGGCATTCAACAAGGCCTCGTCAATTTACTTTATATATTTAATTTTAAGACATTTTTACAGCATTCCTTACGGTGTGAATATTTGTCAATTATTGAAAGTCTTCAGGCAACCTGTAGATGTCTATAATTTATACGTTCCGGATGGCTGTCTCACTCAAAATCAGACCACGTCACCTTTTTCTCTAATAACCTTGAGATCCGATAGAAAAATGATGACGTTTTGCACAACCTTTGTCTTGTCTGTTGTCTTTTCTTCCTTTGTGTGGGTATTCGGCTTTCTCCTCCTATCTCGTGATAGTATGGGATAATTTCAATAGCTCCAGCTATATGAAAGATTTAATATGTTTGTTATTTTTTAACATTAAGCAAGATATATCAATGTCTTTCGCGAGGTAATTATCTGTCGTCATTGATTCTTTAAAGTTTAAAACAACAACACCAGGTTATTCATGTCAGGAAGAAAATTAGATCAAGGGCAATCTCCTGTATTGTTCTTCAATAACAAAGACATTTAAGCCGGTATAGGCAAAACGTTTCTGAATATACACATAAATGTGTTTCGTCCTTAATCTAATATAAACTTGACTATTCATATTTACTATTCAAGAAATTGCTTGCAAAAATGTTATTTCAAAGAATATGCCGTTAATTTTGGCTAAAAAGGAAAATAAACGAAGCTGTATTTAAACATGCTCGATGAATTGCAATATTCAATGTATTTCTAGATAATTTATTAATAATTCTTTTGCAATGTTTGTATATCTCACTTCTTGTTTTTAGTTCTAAAGCTGATGAGAGATATTCCCTAAAATGCGCATATATCAATATTCACAATACTAAAAGAAATTCGAGGATACCAAAGGGGCAGACAGAAATCTTAAAGTCTGCAGACAGACAAGACCATGACCAACAAAATGAAACGAAAGACAAACATAGAACACACAACATTACACTGAAAACTAAAG
>JAULBM010071581.1:0-19800 GCA_032357055.1 Geukensia granosissima | reverse complement strand
GCCCCTTTAGCAGGGGTTCTACCTGCAGGCGGAGAAACCGAACGGCCTACTTCTATACCCCGGCCGCCCTCGGGGGTCTTTTAATAGGAAATTCTTCTCATAGACTTTTTATAGGAAATACTTCTCTTAGACTTTTAATAGGAAATTCTTCTCTTAGACTTTTAATAGGAAATTCTTCTCATAGACTTTTATAGGAAATTCTTCTCATAGACTTTTAAAGGGAAATTCTTCTCATAGACTTTTTATAGGAAATTCTTCTCATAGACTTTTTATAGGAAATTCTTCTCATAGACTCCAAGTAAGAAATTCTTCTCATAGACTTTAATAGGAAATTCTTCTCATAGACTTTTAATAGGAAATTCTTCTCATAGACTTTTAATAGGTAATTCTTCTCTTAAAGTCTAGAAATTTCCTATTAAAATGTTTTAACTGTGAAATTGACTTCATATTGACTGTTTAACTGGACAAATTAGTGACTTGTTTAAAAGAACAGTTAAGTGACTGTTTTTCCTGAGCAAGGTCTTAACTTGTTATAGAAGTTTTTGTGAATGTCTTTTAACTTGGGAAGTTTGTCAACTTGTAATATAAGTTATTATTCCTCAGAACAGAAAGTAAAATGGGGCGTGGTCAGATCTTTGGTTGGGCAATGTAGTGAACAATTTTACCAAGATCAAAATGGGTAGGTTGGCGACTTGTCACAACTGTTTTTTAACTGGGTAGTTGGCAACTTGTCACAAAATGTAAAGTGACTGTTTTTTAACTGGGTAGGTTGACAACTTGTCACAAAATGTTAAGTGACTGTTTTTTAACTGGGTAGGTTGGCGACTTGCTAACAGTACTTTGAACAGTAGTCAAGGTAAATTTTGTACACACTATAACCAGCAAACTCCTTATAGGAAAATATCCACCTTCTTCATACTCAGGATTACAATGACATGGACAAAATTTTGGCTATACCCTCATTGTTGGCTTTTTGCATGTCTTAGTTGTTACAAATCAAGACAACTATTTCCATCTTGCCTTAAACAAATTAACCTTCACAGAGAGCATGCACTTGTAAAATAGCTCAGAAGTAGTGAATATTTATAGAAAGTTTAAGAACAACATCCCAATATTATGGTTAATTAATACTTTCAGAAGTTTTATTTAATGATTTTTGCCTGTTAATTACATTATGTAAACTAGAATCTTCTTTCATCAGACCTACTTTCTATCACAACCAAGTTTTCCTTACAGCAAAATTTTCGTCATATTAATTTAGATGAAGCTTTTTTTAAATTGAAATTTACATTGAAATGACATGAATTTAAGGTGAGGTGAATTTCACTTCATGTTGATATCTTAATATTTTTCACAAGATATTTTTTCATGTGAATTTCAAATGATTTCCATAAAAAATGAAATCAATGATTTCAGCATAAAATTAAGCTGTTTTCTCAGGTAAATAAAGCTTTTTTCTCTCAATTCTAACATTTTCATTTACTAAAGCTACTTTTAAAACTCCAAACTTATACAATTTTTTATCCAATCTAGGGTATTTTCTGCCATATGATTTTTGGTTCTTAATTAAAAAGAGAATGAACAGGCAACAAGTTGTTAGTAGAAATTCTGACTGTGTTCACAAATCTCCAATGTTCAGATAAAGAACAGTAATGTTCATGGGGTGTGCTGGTTTATATTCTATATACAATTTGCTTCCAAAATATATTGGAGAGCTTAGGAATATAAATGCAGCACTTTTGTTTTTAAGAAACGTTATTTTATATCCCAAACTAAAAATAAAAATACATTTAAAAAAAAAGTTATGCTCACTCCAATGATTTGTTTGTTGAAATTGGCTGACCAGTCCATCTAATCAGCTGTTGGCATTGTTTAAATAACAAAGTATGAATATTTGGTGAAGACCATCAGATAATATTTGAGTCTATTTGTTTTCCTAAGCAGCTAGAATTATCAATATACATGATACTACACTATGTACTGAGCATGGCCAAATTATTGTAGCAGCATGATCTTCCTTATATCTTCTGTATAAATCACTAGTCTTAAAACCCAGTAAATATAGAAACTTTTTACAATTCTATTGCCAGTAATTACTACTAAAGTATCGGTAATACCTCTACCGTAATTGTTTTGACAGCAATCAGATTTTTTTCCATTGAAAATGTAAATATTGCTCAGTTCTGACTCTTGGGAAATCATGAACTGTTTTCGGTGTAAAGGTAAGCAAGCTTAAATCAATTTCTTAATTAATGAAGCAAAAAAAACTGTTCAGGACCAATTCAGTGGCTTTCACAAGTTTTATTCATAAGCAATGACAAATTACTATTTTGTGGTAAGCAATTAAAAAGTACTTTTTTGTGGTAAACAATGACAAATTACTAGTTTGTAGTTAACAATGACAAATTACTATTTTGTAGTAAACAATGGCAAATTTCAATTTTGTAGTAAGCAATGACAAATTACTATTTTGTGGTAAGCAATCACAAATTACTATATTTTGTTAACAAGAAATTATCACATTGTAGTAAACAATGACAAATTACTATTTTGTAGTAAACAACGACAAATTTCTATTTTGTAGTAAGCAATGACAAATTACTATTTTGTGGTAAGCAATCACAAATTACTACATTTTGGTTACAACAATTATTACATTGTAGTAAACAATGACAAATTACTATTTTGCAATAAGCAATGACAAATTATTATATTGTGGTAAGCAATGACATATTACTATTTTGTGGTACACAATGCCAAATTACTACATTTTGGTAACAACAAATTATTACATTGTAGTAGGCAATGACAAATTACTATTTTGTAGTAAGCAATGACAAATTACTAATGACAAATTACTACATTTTGGTAACAACAAATTATGACATTGTAGTATGTAATGACAAATAATTATATTGTGGTAAGCAATGACATATTACTATTTTGTGGTAAGCAATGCCAAATTACTACATTTTGGTAACAACAAATAAGTGCATCATAGTAAGCAATGACAAATTACTGGTACTTTATTGTGGTAAACAGTTATAAAAAATTACTCTTTAAGTTACTTTCATGCTATAAAAATTTAAAGATATATATTAAATGATTCAGAGACTTCTCTGGATAATAAATATGAGGAGACCTCATGTAATAAATGTCAAAGAGGCTCAGAACATCTTTTTAAATAGAAGAGGTGAAACCATTCATCAATTATTCACTGTATTATGATACTTTTTGCCACCATACAATACATTTCACAGGAGTTTGATAGGATATGATACAGGTAAAATATCCCTTTATCCAGAATAACTTTTGAACTTACATAAAACAACACAACACAGACCTGTCTCAAGGTGGATAATCAGTTGAATTTTTCTTTAAGCTCAGCAGTATGAACTCAGAAATGAAACCAGCAAACTACATCATTGAAGTATGTGATAAATATTTATCCCAAATCAGAGAAATAATGAAAAAAAATATACTGTTGTGTATCATATCGAATTGTTTAAAGTTCAAAATTTATATGTCTGTATGACATTATTTATAGAGATCCATTCAGCTTTCTCATTCACATGGATTTTCAGGTTTACATTTGTTCTCTCGACAGTCTTCTCAGGCAAGAAATAAATGTACTCCCTTTTATATTAAATATTTTAAAGTTTTAAATGATTTTGATTTTACATTATTTAACAGAGATTTATACTATTTTATAATTTTAGCCAAAAAACTTTTGAACAGTTGAATTGTATTACTGATGAATGTTTGTAAAATCATGTTTAAATTTTTTGTAAAAACTAGATATGAATGGACTTAAATGGCCCCCATTGAGCCCCTTATTGATCAGCCCCTGAGAACTTGTACTATAGGAAATCCATTTCTTAAAAAGGGACATAACTCTGAATTCATCCCAGATAGGGCAATCAAAGGTAGTTTTATAAATCCTGACTGCCACCATAGAATTATGTAATATTTCTAAATAAAGCAAGCAAAGTGATTTTAATTGATAAATAGTATTGATTTATACTGGTAGTTCAAAATAACCATCATCAAGATATACAGCAACATCATTGAAAGTTTATTATTGGATAAGGTTGATATAATGTAGGATGAGCTTAACAGTAAAAATAATTATCCAAATGTTTATTTGTGTTAATTTTCAGTAAGAATGTATGTATTGCTGTGGTTGACACTTGTTAAGTTTATATATTTGTGTTGTATTAGCTTGAGGAATTATATCAGCTTTTTAATCCATTTCAGCATTACAGCCAAAGATTATATATATAATCAGATACTTGTATCTTGTTATTTTCTCTTATATAAAAATATATATAGTTTTGAACAAATTTGCCTAGTAATCCAGTTTGTAATATTCCAGGAATTAGAATTGTTTCTATACTGTTTGTTTCAGAACAAGCAGTTTTATTTGTAAAAAAAGAACCAATTGAAAGGTTTTTAACAAATGTTCATGTTAATGTATATGTTGTCTTTTATTTAAAAAAAAAACTTATAATAAATGTTATTTTTAGGAGAGGACACAATTTCGTTGGAGAGAGGGGAGAGTTCTTCACCACTAGATACATCATATGACAAGGTAGATTAACACAAAATCATATTTATATATGTTTTAATGTTGTGTAGTAAATACACAATATAACTTAATGCCAATCATATTAATATATATTTTCCAATGTTGTGTAGACATTTAGATTTGTTTACCAAGTAGTTTGAAACTGGGGACACAGAACTACATCCTATATTAAACACTGACAGACTTGTATTTCAGTTTCATTACTATTTTAACTATATCAATGTGCTTTCTTGATATTGTGACAATTTGCTGTTGTTCCTTTCTGTGGAAGCACAGATTTGCTCAGGCAAGAATTGTCTCCCTTTAAAAACAAGGCACACTTATTATTTTGTGCTTCCATGTTAACTTCACATTGTTTTATTACCATACATATATATTTGTGTTTTGTGTATATTATTAACTTTGTTTGCTAAACATTATGGCAAATTCATTGGGAGTATGGTTAAATTTTAATTCCAATTCTGTAGCAACTTGAAGTTTATTAAATTTCCAAATGAATGTAACTTAGTATCATAACAGTTTACTCAGTATTAGTACATTTTCAGCTAACCAATTTGGTTCAATCTGATATTTTAAATGGATGTTTTCATTTTAAGAGCTTGCTTTAGAAATTGATTTTAGATGACATCATACTACCAATAACTGTGCTATAATTATCATAATATACATTTGTGTCCAAGAGTTTTTTAAATAAAATTTTAATTTAATTAAACAAGAAAAAAATTTTTTGAGATTGGTGTAGAAAATCTTGGTCAGAGATGTTCACATTTGCACGCTTCATTCTGTTGCATGTGATGTATTTTGTTTAATGTAAGCAGGAGTTTCAGTTCAGACATATGACCGATGACCAGAGACGTAGAATTAAGAGTGAGATAAGTACCGCCATGCGTTACCCATCCTACTTACAACGGGATCCGGATTATGAGGCAGAGATGCAATATTTTAGAGGGGATACTTTATCACCCAGCGCCAGGGTAGGTTGATCTTCAGAACATCCACAGTTTTATTGAGGAGTTATTAACATAGGAGGTTTTTGGCATGTGTATCGTATTTAAGGGTCATGTAACTTGAATTAGGTGCATTTTCCATTGGCCTAGTAAACTATTTACAAAACAATGATTTTAAGTAAATTAAGAACATGATTGATAATGGCTTGTAAGTCATAAAAAACTTTTGAATTGAGCACCTTTGCTGTAGGTAAATTAAATATAAGTATAAAATTATGTCAATTTTAAAAACTCAAACTATTACAGTGATATTTTTTGGTGTTCCTTACAAAATTATCTTCCATAGCAACCAGGGTATAAAATAGGATGTTTGGTTTCTCTACCCTGTAAGTTGAGAGGGATATATAAATTTGATACATCACTTGCCAGGTAAAGAACAAGCACTAGGGTTTGGCCCTGGATACACTGGTCCTCCACAAGGGACCTCTATGGATGTGGATGTATAATTCTCCTACTACTCTTAAGGTGGATCATTAATAAAACTTCAAACAGATTATATGTTTTAATACTTTGTCAAAATGTACTTTAAATTTTAAATTTCATGTCACTGTCCTTGATTTTGAGTTTCTGTCGGTACATTATCAGCTTATTTTAAAGCTTAATTAGGGAAAATACATAGTTTGCAGATAGAATGAAAACCAGAAATTGCAAAGGTACCTTTAATAAAATGCTTTCAGAAAATATTCTCTATTAACTTGTACAAAACAAGATGTCTGAAATCATAGTGCATTCTTTGTAATAGATATTTAACAGTTCTCACCCTTTTTAAGAAATTATTTTATGTTTTTATTTTTAAGTTAAAAACGAATAATATAAAAATGTATGTGAATACAAAAACAATGGATAACTTTATTGTGTGTACATGGGAGCATCTACAATTTAAATACATGTATGTTGTTTAAAATGTGATATTCCAGAAATTTCTTCCTGTTTAATTTGCAAAGCAAATAGAATAAATAACAACCTTATAATTATAACTTCAATGGAAATATTAGGAACATTCAGTCAGAAAATCATAGAATTTCTTGATTGTTGTGATTTTTGTATCTCTTTCAGTTTTATATATAAGCCAGCTATTATTGATTTGTTTTGCCTTCTGATAATTCCATATGTTTTTTTTTTGAAAATCACAGATTTGTTTTGCAGTGAAACCCTTCTTGAGAGTTCCCATTTTGACAGGTGTCTTCAAAATGGGTTTAATGTGATAAAAATTTTCTTAGGACCTTTGGATTTTCCCTTTTTCATAAAAATAAAAAAATATAAAATGTTTAGATTATATGAATAATGGATATGGAATACATAGAATTTTATACTAATATTCTGAAAATATTGATGGTGATATGGATAAGGGATTAAAGTGTTTTTAAGGTGTTTAGGAGACAGTTTTTCTGAGTTTTAAGGTGGTAAAGAGGGTTCCCCATTTTGAAGATGGTCAGAAGATGACATGTTATGAAGGTAGTAAGAAGAGGGGATTTTTGTGTTTTTGAAGGTTCAGTAGGGGTGATTTTCATGTATTGAAGGTGTTAAAAACAAAGGATTTCCATGTTTGAATCTGGCAAGGAGAGGGTGTTTCTTGATTTTGCAGGTGGTATAGAGAGGAATTTTCAAAGTTTTGTAGGTGATAAGGAGAGGGGGTTTCCATGTTTTGAAGGTGGTAAGTAGAGGTGATTTCAGCTTTTTGAAGGTGGTAAGGAGATGGGGTTTTTGTTTTTTGAAGGCAGTAAAGAGAAGGTTATAGTATTTTGAAGGTGGTAAGGAAATGGGGTTTTTGTTTTTTTGAAGGTGGTAAGGAGCCAGGGGTTCTGTGTTTTGAAGTTGGTAAGGACAGGGGGTTGCTGTGTTTGAAGGCATTTAGGAAAGGGGTTTTCTATGTTTTGTAGGTGTTAAGTAGAGGCAATTTCCATTAATGGACAATGTAAGTAGAGGGCGTTTCCATGGTTTGTAGGTGATATGGAGAGGTGGATTCTGCATTTTGAAAGAGTTAGGAGGGACGGTTTTCATGTTTTAAATGTTGTAAAGAGAGTGGGTTTCTGCTTTTTAAGGTGGTATAGTGATGGGGTTGCCACATTAAGGTGGTGTAGTGATGGGGTTGCCACATTAAGGTGGTATAGTGATGGGGTTGCCACAATAAGGTGGTATAGTGATGGGGTTGCCACATTAAGGTGGTATAGTGATGGGGTTGCCACATTAAGGTGGTATAGTGATGGGGTTGCCACATCAAGGTGGTATAGTGATGGGGTTGCCACATTAAGGTGGTATAGTGATGGGGTTGCCACATTTTGAAGGTGATAAGGAGAAGGGGTTTGCATGTTTTGAAGGTGCAAAGGGGAGGTGGTTTCTTTGTTTGGAATGTGGAAAGGGGAAATTGATTCCCAATTTTAAGGCAGTTGGGAAATGGGGTTTTCCCACTTTGAAGGTGATAAGGAAAGGGGGTTTTTGCCTGTTGGGTATAGAAGTGCAGCTGTAACAACTTAAAACAGAAGAAAGTCAACTGTATATGAACCAATCTGTGATTACTTACATGTAGTGACTGTGCATGCTTTGTTGTTCTGTTAGGAGAAAGGGTTATCTAAAGGCGACAGTGTATTCGGAGCTGATTATTCCACCCTAGAGAGAATGGACCAAACTGGTTCTCAGTCTGACATCAAAATACGATCTGTCGATGCCAGTAACAGTGAACTGGATTTTACTGATGATTTCGAAGACAGCTTGAAGAAGGTAAAAACTGGACTGTTAACAGGTTTTACCTCCCTTTACCCGTACTTAACTGTCACAATTATTAATTTGCATGTTTCAATGAATGATGTTGAATAACAACAACTAATTATAATTAAATAATAAAATAAAAATATTTCCTTTGAAATAAATGATTTTAAGATCTATCATTTTTGTGGTCTATCAGTTTTAATGATAGTAGAGTTTTTTATTTAATTTAGAGAAATGAAACATTTGAACAAAGGTCAAGGTACTTTGGTATCAAGATTAACCAGTTCAGTATTTTACTTTGACAAATTTTTATGTGCTTTAAAGTTCAAGACAATTTGTTAAATGCACACGATTTGCTTCAAATGTAAACAGTAAAAGAAGTTAGAGTTTCCTCCCTTGCATGTAACATTAATAGATCATTGCTATGTACATTATATTTTGTTATCTTCTATGATAAGGATACTAAACAAGTTGTAGTGTTAAAAATAACATCAAAGGGAATGTTCTGTGTACAACTTGATTTCTGTCCAAAACCTAGAGAAACCTATCTAATCAAACCAAATGTATGAACTTTAATTAATATTTACCAGTTTGGTTGATTAACTCTGTGTAATTTGTATCATAGATAAACTTTCAAACACAAGTTTAAGATTCATCACCTCTCTAAACAAACTCTGTGTTATTGTGAAATGTTTGCCTGGATTGCATATTTCAACCATGGATTTGGTAATTAATTCAAATTTTACCACACATCAAAATTTTTACCACACATCAAAATTTTTAGACAAAAGCCTGTGTAGCTTAAAACAAGCATTTCAATCCTGCAATCCAAAATTTTTGTTTTGACTGTAAAAGTGGATATTAAAGTGATTCTGTTGACTGTTTCCATGGTACCCTGGATATTTAAGTTGCTTTGTTAACTGTTTCTATGATACCTTGAATATTTAGGTTCTTTTGACTGTTTCCATGGTACCATGGATATAAGGTTAGTCTGTTGATTGTTTCCAGGATACCCTGGATATTTAGGATGTTCTGTTAACAATTTTCATTGTACCTTGGATATTGAAGAAATTTAGACAATGCACAACTATTTTAAACCCAGGGTTTTAGATTCACCACCTCATTCACCAAACTGAACCTTGTTTGAAGGAAATCTGTTTACATATAACCTTGTGTATGCAAGGACCAAATGTATCAACCCTGGTTAAATAATCCATTCTTATCTAACCTGCATAAAGTGACCACCTTTCTATTCCGTACAAAGGTTTGCTTAGACCGGTTTCTCTGTTACAGAATACTATGCTTGGTTTCTGTTCACTGTTTTGCATGTATTTTTTTTTTTCGTTGCTCAGAGAGAAAGTGCTACTATTCCATTTTCTGAAGATTTCTATATGCGCAAGTCTGTCAGATCTTATGGAAAAGAGGGATCAAAGATATATCCGAGTTCTGGATACAAGTCATACGCTGACAAGCCTTCTCTATCCAATGCTGAATCATACAGTGTCGAGGGGATAGACTTGAATGATCAGTTTAAGTTCTTCCCCGATGATTCAGTAGAGAGAAGGAAGACATCACAGGGGTCACAGGTAATTTTGCACACTAAACCTTGCAGTAACCCTTGACATTTTTGGCAATAAAAAATGAAAGGTAATTAATAGCTTTAGTGCTTTGGGTTGGATGTTTTTTATATGAATTTCATCATCTTTTTATGCTTTCTTCCCTTTATGGGAACATAGCAAACAACGTAAAAATCGGTTATGAAAACAATAGGCTTTGCGGTCCGTTATGTGAACATGTTATACTTTAATTTTATGTTTCTTCTGATAACCATCAATATTATCTTATATTTAGAAACCTCCTGAAAGGGATACCATCAATATTACCTTATTTTTAGAAACCCGAGAGGGATAACCATCAGTTTTAATAAGGATATTATAGATATAGTTTGTTTATAGATCAGATAGATTTTTCTCACTTTAGCACTGAGTTATTTTATTTTTTCTGAAAACAGTAATTCTTAAGCTAACATGTACACATCCAGTTGGAATTTTTATACCACCATGATTCCTCCATGAAAGCTACATGCTGCAGAGGATTTTTTCCCTCCTTCTTTCCATCCTCTTGTCACCTCAATTATGGCTTCATTTAATGTTGGATTTCCTTCCAATTTTACCATCAGTTAACCTTGAATGAATACAGAGGGGAAAGAAGGTTTATTACCCGGGGTTTATTATTTAATCCTGGAATATACTGTATACACAGTATCTTTAAATCTTCAGATTTATTGGAAAGTTAATTTTAATGAAAACTTTTCATTCAAGTGTCAGACAAGTCTCTGAGGATGTTTTATTTCTTGTCAGTTCATCACTATTTTTGTTTAAAAAATAGGGTAATGTTTGCAAAGATCAACTATTTCAATGAATGAAATTTCCTACAGTAAGAATCCTAAGTTGTGTAAAATAGGGAAGAAAATTATGTATGACCTAGGGTGTATGACATTATATGGATTGTTAGCAGGTCATTGTTAATTAAGTCTAACCAGTAACAGACTATTATCAGCATGCTTAATTTATAAATTCTGCATGAAAGGAGTTGGAGTTTATATAAAATTTTATGGAACTTGTAAGTTATTAATGCATGTTTATTTATATTTCATTGATTAAAGATTAACAGATTTTTAAAATTAATTTTTTTTTTTTTTTTTTTTTTACCCAATGTATAAAAATAATCAACCAGTTTGTGGAGTGGTTCTCATTATTTATAAAAATGGTGAAGTTTTCCAGTTTAAAAATTATTTAGGAATAATGAAAGCACTGTTAAGATAGACAATAGAAACAATAAGTAATTAAACCACTTTCAAGATTTTGGTATTTGTTTTTTTTTTATATTTAGACTAATTTTTTGTATTTTTAGGACTTCATGGAACGAGAAGTAATGACACAGTCCTTTGCCACCTACTCCCAGAGTCAGCCAGACAGTCGTTTATCACCAGGTGCTCCTAAAAAGGAGACAAGATGTAGTTCATACAGTGGATCATCATTCAACACGGCCTTTGACCCTGACAATGTGGCCATAGAGAGGACACCCACTTACTCTGGGTAACTTTTTTTTGTAGAAAATGAAAATTTCTTGTCTGTGTTGGCTTGAGCTTGACAGAATTAGTCAAAGGCAATTTCATCATGTTTATTTTCAGGACTTAAAGTCACGAGGTTAAAGCAGGGCGAGACTCTCAAGCATTGTAATCAGGCCTAGGCAAGTCTTTTGCCATTTGCACTTTAAATTAGGTTTAAGTAGGCATAAGTCATTCAGTAAAATTGTTATCATGTCCTGGACATTTTATCATGTCACCTGCATTTCACAGAGCGACATAGGGATAACTATCCAGTCTTGTTTGACTAAAAATTTCAGTCACATTTTTCTCAGCAACCATGCAGGTGAGCTTCTAGATATTTGGCACAGACCTAGTGTATCATGTAAGGCAGTTTCAAGTCCATTGCATTCCCTTGTTCCTGTTTGCCGAAACTTCCACTATTTTTCTTGTGTTGGATTTTCCTCAGCAACTTGCGGTTAGCGTCCTGATATATGGTACAGACCTTTTGTTTGAGGAATAAGTGTCGGTTGCATTTTCACTTCCTGTTTGCAGAGACTTTTGACTATTTTCTCATATTTGATATTTCTGTCACATTCTACTCAGAACCATGCAAGTTAGCTTCTTATTTAGCACATACCTTGGGTATGGTGAAGTGTATTGTGTAAGGCAGTTTAAAGTTGGTCACATTTCCACTTCCTATTTGCCAAGAATTTTAACTATTTTTTCATGTTTTCTGTCACATTTAACTCCGGAACCTTGCAGGTTAGCTTCCTGATATTTGGCACAGAGCTTCAGTATGGTGAAATGTATCATGTAAGACAGTTTCAAACCTGTTGCATGTCCAGTTCCTGTTTGCCAATATTTCTTAACAATATGTGGGAGCAGCTGACACATGTCTTACAAGGAAAACCCAATTCTAAGTTTTAGGATTAAACAGGACTTTAGTCATGAGCAATTAAATGAAGATTAAACCTATATCACCAGCACTTTAATAAGGTTAAAACATGGCTTCTGTAATGAGCAATTAAATGCAGATTAAGGAGGACCCCTGACATGGGCACTATAATTAGGTTTAAACATGATTTAAAATATCCCACCACAACAGAATTGCTATGGTGATACAGTGAGGACACTCTATCCTTCCATTTGTTGATAACATCTTTATAATCACTCTAGAATTAACTTATTCATTTGATTTTGACCAAACTTAGTACTTACTTATTCTTTTAGTTAGGAAAATTTAGAAGTCTACTGATTACTGAGGGTCAAAGGTCAGGGTCGCCAGTTGATGTCACTGTTTCTTTTAGTTTTACATTGTATACTTTTATTGCTTCATTTAAATATAACCACATTTTAGACTTATAGGGAATGCAATGCTTCATCTTGTCCTTGTTCAGGTTTAAACAGACTCTCATGTAACTAAGTTTGAGTAGGACATTAATCATATATTTTTTAATTCAAAGACCAACTAATAGTTTATTCTATGATGTCTTAAATTTGATTCAGTGCAAAACTTTAAGCATCACAATTATACTATAATTCCTTTTTCTATATCATTTAAAATCTACTGTCTGTTAATCTTACTCTGTAAAATGGCTTTTAGGAAAATTCACACCTTTAGAAAGTCTTAGAAATCTTAGAAATGTTTTAATAATTTTTTGTCAAGAAGTAGGACCCAGTGAGTCGTTCAATAAAATATCAAAGTAAAAGTACTGCCCTCAGTAGATACTTTTCAGACACATAAAAACTGTTTTTGGTGGCAAATTTCTCATTTTGGTGTTCTAAAATACCAATTTTTCAAAATGAACATATCAACCATTGTATAAATTGTTGAATTAAGATGAGAAAGAAATTTGAAATTTAATTTTAAGTTATATGTTACTCTATTAGCATTAAACAAGGCTTTTTAAACCCTGCCTAGAGAGTTATCTACCTTTAACCTTGTAAATCCCACAAGGACTTTTCTTTTGCTACAGGTTACCATTCAAAAGAATATAAAAACAAGTATGGTCTCTGTTGAGACTCGCCAAGATACATCTTTTTGCAACATTTTATTGAGATTAAAAAATAATAACACCTTTTACCTTTGAAAAAGCATTCCCTGAAATGAGGTAAACAGACAGTAATTTGGTATTATCAGTGGAATTTAGTGCATAATATTGTAAAATAACAGAATTAGCCTTGAATTATTCTACTTAAGAAAAACATATTTCTGAATGTTAGAATAATTGATATTTGCTTTTAAGTTTATAAGTTATATATAATTCCTTCTACAGAAAACTGAAATGGAAAAGGTAATTAATCCTGTAGTCACTTTTAATGTTGTACCTTCAGTATATTGAATAGAAGAACTTCAGTCGCTTGAATGGCTCGAACACCATCAGTAGTCTCTGTATACCATCAGTAACTAATGCTCTGCTGGCTTCATTTACCATCACTTTCCTAATGGTCTGGGGGGTCGCAAGCCATCGGTTCCTGATGCTGTGGTGGCTGAACACCATCAGTACCTCATGCTCTTGTGGGTGGCATGCCATCCGTACCTAATGCTGTGGTGGCAAGAACACCATCAGTACCTGTTGTTCTGGTGGCTCCATATACCATCAGTACCAGATGCTATGGTGGCTTGTATTCATTGGTACCTAATGCTCTGGTGGCTCTGTATACCATTGGTACCTTACACTTTTAGCAATCCTTAACATGTTGGAAAGTTCATTATTCTGTCTTGTATTAAGTAGAAACATTTTAATGTCTGTTTGGTGTTCGAGCCACAATAGTTCAAATGAATTTTACTAACATTTTATATTGAGTATGATATTTTTCTGTGTCAAGGTTTTGATTATGCTTAGGAATATTTTAGCATTTTTTATTATCGACATTTTATGGCTTTCCTACCTATAAATGGCATGTCACACTCCTATTTATTTACCAATTGTGTGTTAAGTCTGCATGGTTTTATTATGCCTTGAGAAAATTATATTGCTTTATTCTGGATTGTGGTGTGATAACTCACAAAAACCTTAAAGTTATTCCCCTTTGAGTATCAGAAAAATTATTTGGAACTTGTTAGATTCATTGGTCAGCTTTTTAATATGAGAAGAGATGTTGGCAAAATATCATTGAGACCACACATTATTAAATAAATTTGGAACAGAAATTGAAACAGGCACCAGTGATCAGAATTTCCTTTGTCTGTGGTTGATTCTAAGTTGTACATTATGTTAAGATATTCACCCCTCTTTTAAAAGGCAGCCTTTTATATTACCTCTCCTTTGAGCATCTATATCAGCCATTTTTAATAGTGTAGGATGTTTTAACTAACCACACATGGACCCTTACAGGTAACAAATTTATTTAAACACTAAATCCAATTGGATGTGTTTAAATTGACACCGCAGTGAGGGAAAACTGGTTTCCTGATCGGTTGCTTTTGGGTTTTTAACTAGCAGACAGCAACTGCAATTACACTTTTGAGGTCGATACTTTTGTTGTATCTTGTATTAAGTTTAAATTATATTTGTTATTGGTTTCCAGTATTGATCTCAAGTGTAAAATTCATTTCAACCAATTTTTATAGTGTGTTTTTTATTGTTGTTTTGTCACACTACTGTCCCAGATTAGGGGGAGGGTTGAGCACTCACCAATCAGTTTAACCCCGCCACATACTAATGTGCCTGTCCCAAGCCAGGAACCTGTAGTCTAGTGGTTGTCCTTGTTTTATAAGTCATTTAATGCTGTATATTCACCATTTTTGCTTTAGATTAGGTTGATTGTTGTGTTTTATGTATAGTTTCTCAATTTGTATTTCATGACATTTTACAGCTTCCATTATGGTATGGACAATCATGCCACATACTTTTATATTAGTTCAGTGATTACAATGTTGAATAAAAAATCCCTTATAAAGTATAGGTAGAAGCATTCTGACTGTTTGGTGTTATTTACCAGTGGTCATTTTATAGTTTCAAGCTTGTTAATGTATTATGTTATTTGTACATTACATTTTACAAGAATAATGATGATTTCCTCAAAGGATTTTATAAAAATTAATAAAAAGTGAGAGACTCAGTTCATGAAAACTACATTAATCCCTTTATGTTGTTCTAGCAGTGGAGATTTCAGACATGTTAGCAGCATTGTATATTTTAGCCAGTCCATATACATTATAGAGCATCATGTTGACTTTATCTCAGTAGATATATATAATTACTGATTAGATAGGAATTTAATGTTTTCTTTTGCAACATCTGCCAGCCATTGTTTGGCAGACATTGTAGAATCTTCATGCCTTGTAGTTTTCATTTGTTTCATCTGTATGCATATCTAGTTGTTAATTGCCAGATTTCTGATGTATAAATATTATATTATATGTTATACAAATTTTAATACAAATACAGATCCTTATATTGTTAAAATCAGCATTTAATGCAATATCCCTTTGATAAAAATTCCAAAAATATCACCACCTCTCACCCTTTGACTACACTCCCCTACCAAAACTTAGTTGCATTTGCCTGCCAGACAAAATTTTCCTTAAGTTAATAGGGCTCTTAAGGGATCCTAAGATTAAAGTAGTATAATTTACAGTATTTGTCCGAATCCAGCTATGGTGATCAGATTAACTTGTACAATTTTTAAAGATGACAATAAACATTAGTTCACACAGGGTCAATATTTGTCCTGACTGGTAAAATGATTTAAGATCAAATTTTAATCTTTCCATTATGTTAGATTTAAGGTAAATGAATTGCTGCACTAAACAAAAAAAAAAAGAAAAGTTGCTGTGACAACCAAATTTTATCGTCATGCCTGCCACTTTAGTATCAGAAGCAAGACCAAGGTATTACTCCCCAGTGGTCATGAACTGTTTTGTAAGCTTTATATCTTAGAAACTGTTTGTCCCAGGTGATTCAAAGTGCGATTATTGTGTTAAGGTCAGTTACTCAGAAACTACATCTAATGGGTCAACAAATTTGGTGTGCTAATTCATTCTTAGGTGTATATATCAGTCATATATAATATTCAGGCTTACTTAAGTGTCCTTGACCTCATTTTACTGGTCTGGTCTTTTGTCAAATTCTCATGCTTAGGACAGTTGTTAGTAACTACCTATCACAGGTCAACAATATATGGTGTGATTATTTTTTTAAGTGTACATGTCAGTCTTTACCTCATTTTTATGATTCAGTGATTTGATCTTTCCCCCCTTAGGTTCTTTTCTCAGCAGATACATGTCAGGTTAGCATAACTTGTCCTCATTTGTTAACCAGAAATTTGGTTTGCCGGTTGGACATTTCTGTGTCCACACTTGTACTGGGAGTACAGATATATCTTGCCCTCACATCAGCTTCCATTAATAAGTTTTGACTAACAACCTTCTGATTCACCTGATATCAGCTTCCATTTTTAACTTTTGATGCCATCCTACCTTATATCAGCTTCCTTTTGACTAACAGTGAGACATCAATCATTCAAAAATTTCCCAATATTTTTAACATTTTTGTAGACAATTTGTACAAATTTTTGGCATTTTTGAAATAATTAATTTATCATTATAAAAAGAGAAGAATGGTACAATGTTCATCATGTCACAATTAAGATTTTTCTGTAGTGTCTCTGTATTTGATTTATTTTCCTTAAAATAATAAAATTATTAATAAATTATAAACTATATTCTGATTCTGATTATTTATTCTGGTTTAATAAGTAATATTTTGTACATTTTTTGGTAATATTCAGGTAGGAGCAGTTTTATTTTAGGTATACAACAAGAAGAAGTTGTTTTAAATCCAAACATGGGGTCCTTAGGGGCATATGGATTACAAACAATGATTTAAACTAATCACCGTTTTTTATTAGGGGCTCCTATCCACCTTGTAGAAACCTCAAGATCTGTAATTCCCTCTGTTTCTGACATTTACCCCTTATCTTTTTATTTTCATACTAGCAGTAGCTGTTAGACTCATGTCATCATGCTAAATGTATATTTTTATAAAACCTGCACCTAAAATGTTGTAGGACATTGCATGTTATAAGAAAGCAGTGGGATTTTATCCTGTTCATGAGTGTAAAATTTAACCTCAACAATGAAATGAGATGCAGTGATAAGTTTAAGTACCACAAAATTAATTTTAATTGCTTTTGTGTAAATATTTTTGATAGCAATACAAATTTTTAAATGGGGTTTAAATAAGAGATAAATTATTACAATTATGCTAATTAAAATTGTCACTGTATACAGACAACAATGACAAGTAGATGATGTAAATAGTTCTATTGATCTTACTTTACCTGTGTGTTTGTTTATTTCATTTTAACTTCATTGCAATCAATACCACAGTATAAAAATAAAAAATTAAAATCCAATATTTATCCCTTATTATGAAGTGACTGTTGTTAAAACTAGTTAGAGGTCAAGGGTGAAACCACAAGTGAACAGTTGTCTGTTGACCTAGATTTTGAATGTTTTTGCTAGGTTTACACCCTAGGGAATTCTAGACAGTTGATTATAGGATAATTGTAACATGCATAACACACTGTAATCAGTAGTTACTGTTTACCGGTAGTATGTGTGTGTGTGTGTGAGAGTGTAGCTTCTTATCTGTGTCTGCAGACAAATTTATGTGTACTTGATAAATTGTTATTAGAATTGAGAATTTATTGATGATCAGAACTATTAGAGGAAAAAACTATCAGTTGGACATGGTTATCGATTATCAGAATGGAATGTCCTGGATTTGATTAAGTTTATGATTACTTCTGGGATATTATCAGTATAACTATTCTCAAGACTTGTTGCATCTTCTCTAGCTAACAAAATGACGGTTAATATTTCTCACAGCTTCCTCATCAGTTTTATGGTGGATGCTCGGGGTGGAGCATTACGTGGACGTCGACATTCTGGAGTGCGGATCATCATCCCTCCAAGGAAAGCTTCCATGCCAACGAGAGTAACTTGCCGTCTCATCACAAAAGAGAAGTTAAACCACCCCCTACCACTAAATGAAGGCGAAGCTTTGGCATCTCGCATCCTGGAAATGGGACCAGTTGGAACAAAGTTCTTAGGGTATGTATCTGTTTTATAGTTTACATTTATGGGACCAGTCGGAACAAATTTCTTAGGGTATGTATCTATTTTATAGTTTACTTGTATGGGACCAGTCGGAACAAAGTTCTTAGGGTATGAATCTATTTTATAGTTTACATTTATGGGACCAGTCGGAACAAAGTTCTTAGGGTATGTATCTGTTTTATAGTAACCTTTATGGGACCAGTCGGAACAAAGTTCTTAAGGGTATCTATTTTATAGTTTACCTTTTAAACTATTAACATTCCTGAATTTAGAATTAACAGAACCATTTGAAAAATGCTGATTCATATATTTTATCAGTGAAGGTCACTCAATACAAGGGGATTTCCATTCTTATTGTTATTTTAAAGATCATGAAACGCAGGGGAGGAAAAAGGGGATGACAGTGGGATATTGCTTCATATCTCTCCTGAATATGCATGAAATATTTGCCACTGAACATTAAGCAACATATTACTGCCTATCTAACTGCAGTCTTACTGACCTTTTTAGTGACAAACCTACAGTGATTATATCATGTTCCAGTATTGCCGACCATACAAAAATAACCAGTTGTTATGGGCATATTTGGCTTATTAGCGTTCATAACATTCATTTCAACATTAACGGTTTAATTTGGTCTGTAAATTTAAACAGAAATTCATATAGTTTGACAAGTCTTTGGTTTTTTTTGGTCCCTAACTTGTTTTATTAAGGTTAATCTACAAAAGTGCTTTACATGCAGTTAAATTTGGTTTTGAGTATTGTTATAAAAGTATGTAGATTGGGGATCTTTCTGACATATATTCCATATTCTTTCTTCTAAATACTTTACAAAAATATTACCGTTTTAACACATTATATCCAGGTATATTCCTAAAGCATTCTACAGAGAAATCACGATGTTTTTGTTGTGTTTGGCTATATAACATGAGTTGGAATTTTTTGTAGTCTGTCAAAAGTTTACATAAATTGTCCATAATAACTGACATTTAGTATTTATTATAGAAATGTAAAATAAAGAAATATAGCCTGAGGGAGGTTTATTTTAACTCTTACATGACAAAGTTTCTAAACAATAAGTCATGTAAATCTCTTTTTAGTCCAATCAGTGTTGAGGATCGATAGGAGGGGTTCAGATCCTGAAATAATGCAAAGATAAAGATCAAATTCCAAAGACCTAAAAAAAAAATCCTTATTCCAGATTATCAAAAACATGAAAGTGCTAATCTCCAACCATCGTGAAATCCCTCTTTAATAAGGCCAAAAAAAAAATATGTGTTTCCGGTTACCCGACCCTCCCTAATTTTTTTGGTCCAAAATCCCGACCCTAAACTTTTTT
>JAULBM010071570.1:0-10059 GCA_032357055.1 Geukensia granosissima | reverse complement strand
CTCCGCGCGCCTCATGTAATTCCCTGTTTTCAAATATTTTGTACCTGAGAAAGATTAATCGAAAAAAACGCATCGAATGCAGTGAATTTAAGACATTTTCAATCGTTGTTTTTCTCTTTTGTCAATAATTTGTTTGCAAAAAAGAACTATTTTTGATTAATTTGTATTGTGATTCTTGGAAATCTAATAAATTAAAGACAAAGCTAAACGAAAATTATACAGTGCACAATCCATAAAAGTTTAGGATTGTGTTGATCTGGCATATATTTCATATTCTTTCTTTTCTTTTAAATGCAAAAAAACATTTTTTCCTTTCTTCACTCTATGGAATATTCTGTTAAATATTTTATAAAAAATGTTTATTTGCAATTTTAAAAAATAAATAATATATTAAAACAGAGATGTCACGTCAAATTGTAAACTATAGTCAAAGGCCTGGCAAAAAAACTTTAATGTTGTAATCGGTTATTATAGAAATGTAAATCGCGCGATATGTAATTCCACTCGCGTGACATCACTCATCGTTACAAGTTACAAAAATGAAAAGACTGATACAATCCCAGCACAGAAGCTAAATACCGTTATATGTTTTTCCAGGACAGACTGTTTTATGTAGCACTGAAAATATCGCACATGTTTTCATAATTTAAAATTTAATTCTCACCAAATGTTAAGTAAATATTCTAAGAAATAAATTCATCAAATATGTCACATACTTGTGTTATTTGAACATTGACACAACACACATCCCATCGTATCCAAAAAAACACAACTGTCTGGGCAACCTTTGTGGAAGGGCGGGCATCCAGTTCCTGTTGATGAAATAATATTTTATGATTTTATTATTTAAAAACATTTGCGTCACACTGCTTCTTAATTTTATTGTTTTTTGCTGGTATTTGTCGGTTTATCGGTTTTGCTTTTTCGTATCGAGTTTTCTTATTTGTAAGGACAATGGTTTCGCCAGCAGGTGGAACCAACGCTTAAGGGACTTCCGTCGGTTTAGCGGGTTCTATGATTACTTGACTGCCTCTTCCTACCAGAAGTGCCGTGAAAGAAAAGTTACTAGGTATTTTCATCTTGCAGGCGATGTTCTCCGAAAGGGTGCTCATGGTGGTGAGGGACGTATTAAGGCACAACCCGTCCGTAGGATGATGTTAACAACGCCTCGTGATTAAAGTATGAAACGCACTGAACACGTGAAATACCCCTAATAACAGTTTATTTTGAGAGTTATTTAGGAGACATTTATAAGGCAATTTGTCGACCTTATTCAACCGGTATTTTTTTACTCCAGTGACAAATCTTACGTTTCCATCTTTCGCCTTTCCCCTGATCACAGTCTACATGTTGATTTACTGTTTGTTATTTTGTTAACCTAAAGCTTACAGAAATATTGCCTGCAGGACGTTTAGCACCAATAAATCAATTCTGTAAACTGTTCCTGCCTTTATCCTGTTATTATTCTGTTGTTGAATAAATGTCTGTCTTATGTTATACATGTAGGTGAATGTCGGGCTTCTGTTGACAGCATAATATAATGAAATAATATTTCTCCCTGTTGTATTTACTGAAGATAAATCGATATTATTACACCTATGTACATACTTATGCTCATCAGGCCTCGATGTTGGAGTTGATTGAGAGAAAAAATATGTTTTACCCAAAACTATGATTTTGTTCAGTCAATGTCTTTTACAATTTTTCGTATTTATATGTATAACATGAACCAAGATTTTCTTAATTTTACGCATATACGTTTTTATTATTTGGGGATGATATAGAGCTCGTCCCATGGTGAGACTCAACCCTTGTTGAAGACATTGTGAGGACATTAGTATCAGTTTAATAATGACATGAGTATGGTCTCCTTGACATTTATCCAAAATGTTCTCTTTATTATAAGAGACCACTCAAACGAATTAGAGAGTATCTTAAAACAAGATTTCTTAACGAATACATTTTCAAATTACAAATATATCTCTATACGAATGCACACAGTTGCTGCCGAATGCTCCGATGGCAATTCCTGATGAAGATGAAAAAATATGGATTTAGCAACATGAAATTGTCTTATAACGCAGTACATTTAATACTGTTTAATAATCTGAGATAACACTATCGACATTTGTATAAAAATGACATGTTTCGTGTAGAAAACAATGTAAACATTGTTCCCTTTGTAAATTAGTTTAGCACTGTGAGTTTCAAAGGATTATTTAGATTTATATGCTTGATATATAATGTTTTCTTAGATTACAGGATGTGAATTTCCATTCCGTATTAAAACTACATTTTCAGTCAAATGTTTGCACTAAATCATTGTAACCTCAAAGAATTTTGTTAAAGTCTTCAACCGTGAGGACAATAAAATGAGTTCAATGCCAATATATTATTTTCTGTGTTATTAGCCAAGTTGTTATAAAGGTAATTTTAAACAGATATATCACGACAGGGAGGGTATTTGCGAAAAAAAATAGTCGCGGGGAGAAAAATTTCCCAAGTCGATAGGAGAGAGGCGTTACCTTAGGCGATGAAGCAACCTTCCGAATATATTTTAGCGGGATAGGCGAGAAGAAAAAAGGAATATACTTTTTTGCAAATACCACGGCAGAGGGTAAAAAGGCATACCTTTAAGGCATACTATAACCCGGAAACTGTAAATATGGCCGAATTCGTTAAAATTTACATAAAATACACTGGCTGTGAACTAATCAGAATCAAGGAATTATTTTATAAGGTGTTATTATAACAGAATTTTTTGCTGTGTTTGTCTTAATTTTAATTATTTGAAAATACTGGGAGGTTTTGAAACGTATTGCACCGAGTTATTGTCTTTACCGCTTGAATTAACCTCCGACTTAGATTTGTTAAAATTTGGGTGCTTCTTTTATTGTCTTGGAATGCACATATAGCAGATCAAACTATAAAGTGATAACAAAAGTTTATATTTTCATCAATAAAACAGGTTTTAATGTTCTGAAAACAACATCAATGCCGTTACTTTTGTGATTAAGCCAGTTTAATGGATCAGTGATATCTTTAAATTTGTGATTTCTAAATATACATGCTATATATATGCAATATTGACATAAAATGGGTGGAAATGTCCTTCCTACGAAAATACCAAATTGCAATCAATTTGTTTTAAATTCGTGTAACGGTCACAAACTTTTATGTAAACCTTGAAAAGTCTGCAATGTCTTTGCTGCAAAAAGTATAATTAGAATATTAGTATTTTTAACACTTTATACGAACATAATACCTGTTTGTTGTTCTCCACCAGTTCCGATGCTTGTACTTCCTGTTCCGGTTCCCGATGACCCTTGATGTGAACTGGTATCTAATTGATAAATATCGAGTGATGTATAATGAGTTATTAATTTACTTGCCTTTAGATAAATCAAATAAGGCAAGGCAATAATGTTTTTTTTGTTTTTATTTGTTGTTGTTGTTGTTGTTTTAAATACAGGAACATTTTGTCAGCTATAACATTTGAGAGGGCTAAATTTTGGTTTAGATTACTTTCATTTGAAATGTCAAACACAGCCAGGAAACTCGTAAACTTTTTAAACGAAAATAAGGGTCGATTTTTTTAACGTGGATTGTTTCCATAGAGATTAATGACGAGTCAAGATCAAGTTTTGTAAATACTAACACAACAGTTATTATAACTGAAATGAATATCTAACAAAAGGACGAGGGTCGTTAAGGCTCATTTTTGGCCCAAGAATTTGGCTTAAAGATGAAAATTGGCTAATATCTATTATTTTATATGTTTCGTTTTGAATAATGTCTATAAAAAGAAAATCCAACAGAATTTTTGGTTAAATTAGTTCTGCAATGGTCAAATGACACATAGAAAATGGTTTAAATGTGAAAATAATAAGAAATTTGTTAATTTGAGTCAATATTTGATAAAATTTTGTCGATTTTAATATAGATCGCACAAAAACATCACAACCAAACTTTGCATAATTAAAGATCTATCAATTACAAATGTTTGGTTTAAATATCTTCGTGATGTTTTTGTACGATCATATATAATTTGAACAAAACGCCTCCAAAAAGTGAGTATTTTTACCGAAAATGTTAAATTCTTGTTAAAATAGTCAAATAAACCCTTTCATTTGTCGAAATGACGAAAAGAATACAAGAAAGAGTTATGAAATATGAAAAGACGATTATTAAACAGCATTTTCACAACAACTTATTGTTGTGTCAAAAAATCTAAAATTTGGGCCAAATATGGGGCTTACCGTACCTACTCCTTTGTCTTATAAAACGAAATGTTTTTTAAAACACGATTAAAAGGTTAAATACCAACTTTAAAGAATTGTCAGTAGAAGACAAATTTATATGGTTTATATCAAATGAGCATAATGAAGTGACTAAATATTTTTTTTATTCAACCACAGAAAATATACCATTTGTTAAACATTTCATGCTTTATTGTGACATGGATTGTCATTCACTGTCAGTTTTGTTTAATGTGTACAGTCAAATTTGTATTAAGCGTTCATCTTTGAAAAGATCAAAAGGTGACCACTAAAGACAAGTATCATCTGAAATAATGGTCATTCATAATCACATTTCAAACAATGAAGAATGAAAACAGGAACCTTCGAAACCGGGTGACTGCTTAATAGAGGTAATCATTAGGACAAGTTTAAATGTATTTGTGTTGTTTCATTATTGCTGTCATATATATTTTTCTCTATTTGCATTTAATTAACACTCATATGTCTACCATATTTTCATTATGTTCTTGATCATTGTGCGTGGCTCCTTGGTTTGTAAGTAAAAATATTGTATCATGTTATGACGCCGGAATTTGTCCCATATCGTTAACTAAGTCCCTACATCAAGGTCAATAAAACTTAGCATATATTCAAAATTAGATCTAGACTGATTTTTTGTAAAGTTTTGTCGCTATCAAAATTTAGCTTTATATTATTTACCTTGACAGATGATACAACCAGTTGTAGCATCAATACCGATGTTAACACAGTCTTTTGGAGTAGCAGAACATCCATTAACATTCTGTTGGTTGTTATTGGAGGTTGATGACGTTTGGTTTCCTACAAAATTGCACAATTTCCGGTTACAATATGATGACGTCATAAAGACTAATATAGTTTGCTCCCTTTTTAGATCATTTTTGATTAATTTCTGTGTCTTGTTTAAAGTACTTTTAATCCTTACTTAGACCTGTCTGTCATTACATTTATCACATTATATACTAGCAAAAAAAGAAACGTTACAGTTTAATGAATTTACTATTGACTTTAAACTTTCTTGCTCCATAACTTTGTCAAAAGTGTATATATTCTACAGAATGGTCAGCTCAACCTAAGCTTCAGATTCATGCAGAAATCCGAAATTTTTTTCTCGTTTTTTTTTAAGATTTCAATTCCAAAAATTGAAAAATTGACAAATTGTAAATTCAACTGAAATGTGCGACCACAAAGTGCAACATTTCAAAATTTCAACATTTTCCGAAGTTGAGAATAGAAAGTTTACTTATTTCAAAAATGTGTTGATTACCTTTCTAATTATTTTGTGACATCACTTCTGCAGTTTTGATATTTGACATTACAAATAAACCACTTAATTTGTGTGTTTGAATTTTTAACTGCTTAATTTGTATTCATAATATACCCGCCTCGATGGTGTAATGGTTAGAGTGCTCGCATCGAGTGCGGAAGGTCATGGGTCTAACCACAGACTTTAAAATAGATATTTCCTGCTTTAACGCTAAGCACGCAACACTTAGGAATCGGAGCAAAGACTGGTCGGTCCGGAGTCGAGAAAAATGTGTCTTGTTTAAGTGGCATGTCTTCCTGCAGACTGTTTCTTTTTGAGCTAGCTAATATATTCATAATAGCATAAAGATTGAAATCTTATGAACAAATTTTTCTTGAAAATTGTATACATTAAATAAGATGAAGTTTTTTTTTTTTTTTTGTCTAGTGTATTATGCAGGAATTTATTTATTTTCTAAATCCCTGGAATTACGGATATAGAAGTTTTTACCGCTGGGTTTTGCCCCTGTTTTGATTTAATTGAAAGTGGATACCTCCCCTTATGTTTTCCTTTATTCTTTGCTATGGTTCTTATGCCGTGATGGGTTTTACTCGTCGAAATAAAAATACAGAGGAGAAAATTTAAATAAATAAACCCAACCTTTGTAAACTTGTATTCCAGTTCCTACTTAAGCTTTAAATGTGAAAATGAATAGATATGAGGATAATGCGAGAAAAACACACGGAATTTACAATCTAGAGATCCACAAGACCTTTATCAATATTTTTACTTTTTTGAGAGACAAAAACAGACAAATAAAGAAAATAAATTTTACGCGCTGTATTGTGTTTATAATTTCGTCTATTGAGATTTTCTGTTGTTTATAAGAATTATGCAAATATTGCTGAGGTTATAAACCTTCAGAGAGACCATAGGGTATGTGCCCGACAAAACGATTTGATAAAAAAATTAGAGACCATTTATCGCAACTTACAAAAATACACTCCTTTTGGCATATTAAAATAAATTCGAAGATGCCAAAGGGACAGACAAACAAGATCATGACCAAGAGAAAAAACTTAGAGACAAATACAGTTCACAAAACATCAAACAGAAAACTAAAGCTTAAGGAATATTAACCATACGAAAACGACGTGTTAATAAGGTTATAACATCCTGCTTCACAAGTGACCGCTATTTTAGAATATTGCAATTAAAGTGATGTTTGATGTTTTTCATACCCACTTATGAACTACCTAAAATGTTGTCTTATGCTTTCCTTACTCACCTGAAAGTGATGGCAGACGTTGTCCGCATAACTTGCAATAAAGTTTAATACATGTATAATTATAGACACTTTCCACACATACTTGTGGGACATTTAAAAAAAGTGTCCATACGTACTTAAGGGTTTTTAAAGTTGCACAACTTGCTTGTACTTACCGGAGGAACATTTACACTCCCTACAGCCCATGGAATCAATAGATGTGCAACTTGCAGAACAGTCACTTGGAAACGGAGGGCAACCATTGTTGTTATTAGATTGACTTGCTTGTGCTGAAATTAATCATTGTTACCTTTTCATTACTCATATCTATATCTTGAAGAGAGGGTTATGCAAAGGCTCGTTTGGACCCCCTTAACGAAATACATTAATTAGAAATTGTGGACTTTGAATTATGCATGGTAGCGTATCTAGCTGATTTGAAAAATAATCGGGAAAACATTTTACAAATCAGTCTTAAAAATCATCGAACCTTGATAAGAATCAACAATACATCTTTCAAATTAGTCTTCAAAATCATCGAATCTTGATTATAATCAGGAAACGTATTTTAAATACAAAATAAACAATGTTAAATACACATGGAGATATTTAGTATGCTTCAGTACATTTCAAAACGTATTAAAAATTTTTGAACCTTAACTGAAATTTATTCAAATGCATTTACTTTTTTTCAATTGAAATTTCATTGAAAAAGCTGTTATTGAAAAAATCGGACTGAATGGAACAATATTGTTCATTTAAGCCTTACTTTGACTAAAATGAACTTTGCTCAATGAAGGGAAACTTAGTCCTTTATCACCTATATATCAGACAGATAGACTGAAAACAAAATAAAGTATACATATTCTGGTGCATTATTTAATATTGGTAAACTCCTTTGTGTTTGCCTTTTCTTTGTTTTTTTTCTGTTTATCGATTTAACTTTTGGAGATTGAGAATATGTAGTTCCTTAACTTTTACTATTGATATTCTTGTTGACTGCTTTGTTTTCAATTAGTATGAATAAATTTCATTATCATGAAAATGTTTGCTGATTTTTTTTGGAGATTATTTGTCAAAATGAAGTTTTGTCATATTTTGATTGAATATACTACCTGACCCACTTCCTGAATTAGAATTGGATGAACATTGACACAACACGCATCCATTTGTTGCTATGGAAACACATTCAGTCTTACAATCTCTTGGGAAAGGTTGACATCCATCTCGTCTAACTGGAGTTCCTGTATCAAAATGAATATTAAACCAAGATTTACCTTTTTAATACTTCTAGCATTTAGTGACAGATTTGTAAAATGACCATTTGTAACTTCTGTTTTCTTTTTGTCTTGAAATAACAAAATAAATGAATTCTTTTTTAAAGGAATAGAATGAAATTTTAGTAAGAGTGTTGCATTTGATGACAATGTCTTGTCGCTTTAAATTTGCATTTACAAGGACCAAATACCCACCAATTTTATATATCATTTCACAATACGCCGTCTTCCATTGCAATATCTTGTTTAAATGATATTTTTACTTTTCGGAAACTGTTAGCGACCTGTTAATATGGTGCCATATTTCTTTAATAGTCAGGATAACAAGCATATATGGAAATAGGTGATAAAAGGTTAAATAGCCCTACAACTCTTTAATATTTTTCCAGGGAAAAATCTGAGCATGGAAAAAAAAGATCTTGAAGACTTAAATTTAATCCTAAAGTCTCACCAATTTTCTATGCGCGGATTTTTCCCAGCGGCCAAATTAAATTTTTTTACCTGAAACAATAGAACATTCTTGCAAAATATACTAAATTCTTTTTTTAAAAGATCTAATATTGGTCAAATTAATTCAAATTCATTTTTTTTTTTCAAACTTCAAAGAAGTTCAAAATTGAAGTTGAAAATACATCTTACTAAATGGAACTATATTGTGCATTTAGCATTACCTCCACTAAAATACACTTTGCTAAAATATGCTCTAAACCTGAGGGTGAGTAAGTGTGTTATAATCTATTAATCACGACAACAAGACATAAGTCAAAAAAAGGCATTATGGAACATCGAGGACTATACTGATGTCAAGTTGTCTTGTGACCTGTTAAGTCTTGATAAGACAGTCAAGATAATATAACATGCATATGTCACAAGTGAATCACTGGTAACTTCATACATTTAAATTGTCCTTAACATATTTACATGGTCTCTTTCCATGAGTAAAGTTAATTAAGTGGGAAATCAAATTGACAATGAAAAAAGACGAAAGTAGCCATTTTAGCCAATAATGCTACCTTTTCTGAAAGGGAAAATCTCCCGAAAACTATCAATATTTGTTAGGAGAAAACTGAACATGGAAGTTAAAGAAATTGAAGATTTGTATACAATCACTAATAAACTAGGTGATGTGTCTTGATTGTCTTGATTGTCTATGAGACAGCCATGCCCCAGTGACAGTCGAATTAAAACTTCTAAATGTCCCATTACGTCTTTCAATAATTAACCAGAGTTCATACAATAACGGAAGCTGAAAAAGGCCCACAAGATAAAAATGTGAACCTATTAACTTAACACGACAATCGAACTAATCTATTGAATAAATTATGAACAAATGACAATATTAACTAATTTAACAACTACAACTACCGGACTACAGGATCCTGGCTTTTTGAAAAGGCAAATTTAGTATGTGGCGTAGTTATATATGTTTGTGAAAGCTCAAGCCTCTGCTAACCAGGGACAGTGGTATGACAAAACAGCAATGAAAACACTACAAAAAATCGGTTGAAATGGATTTAACATGGAGATCGATATTGAAAATCAACAACAACTACAATAAAAAGTAATACATGATATTACAAAATAATCGACCTCTAAAGATACCCGTGGTTGCTGTCTGCTAGTTCAAAACACAAAAGCAACCGATCAGGAAATCTAGTTGTCCTTCAGTACGGTGTGACAAATAACAAATCCAATTTAATTAAGTGTTTAAATATCATTAGAAGTAATGGGTTGTACAATTGCCAATTTCAAAATATTTAGACAGAAAGTAGAAAATGTTAAAACAAATGTAATCAGATAAGTTTAGTTTAGTTTAAAGCTAGTAACAAGAAAGTCAAAATAAGTACCAATAAAAATCATTTTTAAAGATTCAATAATTATGCTGTGACGATTTCCTTCACGGATCAGTTTATAAAACACTGAAAATACGGAAAGGCCTTGAAAAGTAATGCACTTAGTATGGGTCCCTGCCGTCGGATTTGGCTTCCC
>JAULBM010071559.1:0-10059 GCA_032357055.1 Geukensia granosissima | reverse complement strand
TCCATTTCACAGATGACAATGGATATCTTCCGACTGTCATGAATACAAATCCGTTCCTATACTGGTTATTACTAACATCGATAAAACGCAAATTTTGTAGTTTTGAACAAAAGAACACACTTAAAACCTATGCAAACGATGGAAAACTTGTGGTGTCTTTTTAACAGCGAACCGCAGTGTTTTAGACAAAACGACATCCCTTGTTTAATAGAGCTCTTTGAGCGAACGGTGAATTTCTTATTTTTTAAGATAAATCCGTTGTTTGAGGTGAGACATAGTGGAAGTCTTTTTTGAAACAAGCTAGCCAAGTATGTTTCATGAAAACGTTATTGTCAGGTTTGAATTAATTAATTTAACTTTAAACCTTTAATTATGAAATGGTTCCAGCAAAAACAAAATACCACAATGCTAAGGATATTAATGATGGGGAAGTTTTGACTGACACTAGGTTGTGAATTTAAACATCCCTCACAACCGGGCGCGTCCCGATTGGAAATACATAGTACCAATTCTTCCGTTTATTCCTGTGGGAAGGCGTAATCGGGTATATATACATCTCGCTCAACCGTCGCATGCTCTTTTAGCAATCGTTACATCTACCTACGAAGAACTAAACTGCCTATTTCTACATCCTAGCCGCAGTTAAAGGCCGCTAGGTTTTGTTGCGCATTGTCAATGAACAAAGTGTTATTAAACTCTAACCCTAACTGAAATAAAGCAATATTTGTTCTATATTTCGTTAGTGCTTATTGGTACCCACTTGTTTAACCCCACCACATTTGCCTGTCTCAAGTCAGGAATTGTGATCATTGTTTTTTCTTTGTGTTCAATGTTATGTTAATGTACATTTTTGATAATATTCAGGTAAGAGCAGTATTGTTTAAGGCATACAGGATTTTTTTATGTACGGCGATTTAGAGCTTTTCTAAGGGTGTGGTATTCGATATTTGTTGAGACCTTGTGGAGACCTCTAGATTTGTAAATTCCTGTTTTTCTCGGGTTGGAGTGCAGTCTCGCTGACATTTACTCCATACCTTTTTCATTTTCATTACCACTGATTTTAACTTTCAAGTCCTTAAACAGGCATATGTCCGCTTATACAATTCCTTGTATTGCTTGATTGATTGTTAATTGCTTAATTCGAGTGGAAAATATTCCATACGACTTTCTAAGTTCTAAGTAACTAAACTTCTACAACTGTCAAAATTATTGAAAATTATCGAATGGGGTGGAATGGGACACAAATTAATGGCCAATGGTTTTAACTGCCACCGGAAAAAAGGAACGATGGTTAGGGATAAAAAATTAGGATTTTGTAGCGGCATAACTCGTCTCTTTTTCAAAAACTACAGAAAGGAGGAAATGTAGCATTCTCCAAACACGTAACATTCTATGGTTAAGGGCCAGGCTTTCCGTTTTATAATATGGCAACTACAGAACAAAACTACATCTTATTCAGCCATCTGAGGAACTCGCTGGGTCACCTCTTTGGGTCGAGCTCTGGAAAATGCTCAGATGCCCAGAATAACTCAGTTACCAATATGTTAAGTGATATTTTATGCGCTTAAAAATAATCTATTTCACATTCAGTTAATACATCTATCGGGAAATTGAAGATTGTGCACTTAAACAAGTTCCCTTGTGAAAATTAAGTTACCAATGGAATAATTTATAAGTTAAAAGGAAACAGCCGTTTGGAATCTTCCGTCGAATCAATCATTTCTTCATTTCCGTTTTACTCCGCAGTTTGACAAAACATTGTTCCTTACTGATGGACACGGAAATTTTTCCTTAAAATTTATGGTAGTTCAGTTGTATTTTTTCGTATTTCGTATTGATAACTTAATCGTTAATTCCAGGTGTCGAGTACAGGATTTTGCCCAAAACCCCGTAAAGCAAAAGGCTAGTTTAAATTAAATTAAAAATAATTCAAAAAGATATAGGGCATATTGTTAATGAGACATCATTACATCTTATTAAAGACTGGCGAAAATAAATCGTCTCTGTAATGTCTACATGTACCTTATTTTAATTTGCATGGCAATGTTTGAAAAATATTAAGTATATTTAAGAACATATGTTGTTTTTTAATGCAGAAATCTAACATGTGAATGTCTATGAGACAGCCATCCAAAAGGTATTATTTACACTTAGCTACGGGTTAGTTGAAGGTCTTAAGTTGTAAATAACTGTCCACAGCATAAAGTAAGCTGTACAAATAACCCAAAATAAATTGTTATGATATTCAAATAAAAATCGGCAAAAAGTACATTGTAAACAAGTAACACAACAAAATCCACTTGATAGCAGTCCTGGCATGTTGCAGGCATATACAGAATGTTTCTGGGTTAAAATGTTTTTGAGCGCTCATGCTTTCCCTAACTCGGGACAGTGGTCTAACAAGACGACATACAATATAACAAACCTTTAGACAAACTGCATCAGTACGTATAAGAATTCATTTACAAATAGACATCATTAAGTACAGACATCGCAAAGTATTGCTGTTTCTGACAAACAGTCCAAAAACAAAACACTATTGATTACATAACTGGTTCTCATAAGCTAAGACATCAATCAAAACACGTCCATCTGCAAAAGTATTAATAATACAAAAAAAACACACACACACACAGAGTTTTATGTAAATTCCTAAGATAAAAGTATCAAAAATCTGTTAAACAAAAATGTTACAAAATATTGACTTAAATTACAAGGCCCTACAATAATATGTGAAAATATTGTAACGAAAAATAATCGATCAAATAAATATACAATATAAGAAACATACAGGTGTCAGGCTTGGACATTGCTCATAATCTATGTGGTTGGGTTAAACATTTCGTTAGCACTGAACCCTAACCCTTAACCTATGACATTGGTATAGAAACCACATAAAACAAACCTTGAAATCCATTTGTATTAGATATATATAGTCTTGAAGTTAATACACAGTACGCAGACTATGAGATATCGTGATGAATCCACGTCAAAACGTAGTCAAAAATTCAAACACATTAAATAATAAACCTAGTTCTTTTTAACGCGGACATAACAGCTGGATGTCGTATTAAAAACACTAATAACCAAAGAAATCAATATATTTGCCTTTCACTGTCAAGCTGCAGGAGCATCCGATTAGATAAGACGATGAAATGTGCTTCTTATTTACAAAATTATATAACATTGTTATACGTATAGTTACAAATGTTTATTGTAATAAAAAAAACGCCCTCTTAAATTTCAATAACAACCAGCGTAATCTCAGCTTAAATATATGAAGCTGATATATCAATATTAAGTGGTGAATGATAAACATTATATGAATTTTGATCTTGAATGTAAACATCTTTCTTGTTCGAGTTAGCTATTCTCAGTGAAACCTTTCAAGAGTCTTTACGACAAAGAATGATCGCTTATTAGTTTAGGAGTCTCTTCCGTAAACTCATTTACTGTGGTTTCTATTAATTGATATCTATGTCCAATATGACCTTGTTATGTAAATCCTATATATTTTTTGCATATAAATAGCTCCTTTTGTGTACTTAAGTAAACAACGAATAATAGGGTTTGATGCATTTTCTTTCGTCCTTGTTTTCAGTCGATCGAGGCAATAAGATTTAAAGTTCTAAAACCTTTTATAAAATGGAATATTTGGAAATAATATATTGTTTTTTTCATGTTTTTAGAGAGCAATGAAAAATTTTGCTTAGTTTTCCTAGGCTTAAAAAGACAATTTTTTCACTAAAAGAAGTGCTAAAAAATCGCAAAACATATAAACTGTATAAAATCTGAATCTAACAATAGAACCGTATTATAAGCCTGCGCACCTACGGTTTGAACGCTCTTTCATTCTTCCCCTTTTCAATGACTTAACTTACACAACAAATAACAACAAAAATATGATAACGAGTTGAAAAATTGCACCTACCGTATGTTGTTGAATGTTGACATGTTTATAAGTCTTCGCATCACTATTTTCACTACCAAATTCTTTTGTTAAGGTAGGGAAGGAGGGCACTAGAAGCAAAAATGAGGTTCCATAATGCTTGGATAACATGAGAATTGAGAAGTAGATTGGACATCAATGATGTTCAATAATCAAGTTTGAAAGGTAAATTAAGTTATAAAAAGAAATTTTACATGATTAACAACTCAAACAATAACAAATAACTGTAAAAAAAACAATTTTGGAAGCAATTGACTTAGTCCTCTGGTTTACATTTGACAATTAAATATGTAATCATCATTCTGTGGCTGGAACTTGGTGCAAAATTTCATGTGTACCCATTTCCTACAGCTGGAACATTCAATCCAGATGCAGATTCAAATTTGCGGGCTCACATCTACCACATACAAAACAACTTTCACAAGAATGTCTGTCTGTGATGTTCCTTCATTACTTTTAGCTGGTTTCTGTTTCTTTTTCATTAATGCTTTTTCTTTTGACGATTTCTTTTTTCTCTTTCTTTTTTAAAGATACTTTAGACTTTTTCTTGACATTATGTCTCCCCCACTTTGGTGGGGAGACTTAATGTTTTTGGCCTGTCCGTATGGTCGCCACTAAATTTGTCAGCGCAACTCTTCTATAGTTATTCATCCCATATTTATGAAGTTTCATACGTCGATGGGACATTATATGTACTTGTGCATATTACCAAGAAACTTTGATCCCCTTCATTTTTGTGAGAGTTATGGCCATTTAAACTTAAAAAACCACATAAATGACCTTGTCAGCGCAACTCCTCTGAAACTGCACATTTGATTTTTATGAAACTTTATACGTTGATGGGACATCATATGTAGCAGTGCATGTTACCACGAAATTTTTATCCCCTCATATTTGTGGGAGTTATGCTCTTTTAACTTTAGAAAATCTTCATAAATGAACTTGTAAGGGCAACTACTTTGAAGCTATTCATCCGATTTTTACTGAAACGTGATATGTAGAAAGGAAATCATATTTTATTGTTTATATTACCATGAAATTTTTATCGACTCATTTTGTGGGAGTTTTGTGCCCTTTGAACTTAGAAAATCCTCATAAATGACCATGTCAGCACAAATCCTATGAAACTGCTTATTTGATTTTTATGAAACTTCATACGTTGAACGTACACGATTTTTATTAAATCTGATAGAAAAACAACTCCTAGTTTGCATTAATTTTGCAGCATCTGGTGTTGTAGCTTTCTCTGAGAGCTTTCTTTTTCTTACTTTGGTTAGGTGGCAGTCACTATTGTGTTTGATTCCAGTTGAGATGATTAATTGTATGTAAATGGTGGAGTGAAGTCCTTAGTTTGCATTCTCTTTTGTTGTGTTTTGAGGGTTTTGGCAACATGTTGTTTTGGTTTTTTCTTCAGAAATTATCCTCTGTTATGGCTGTGCCAAACAAGGAATGAATCTTTTCTCTTTGTTTTTTTTTTCAGTAAGGTTGGATTTCAAGTTTTCTCTTGAAACATAATTTTATCGCTCTGTTATCCTTTCTGCATACAGTTTTTCCTAGTGATTAGTAGATACTGTTGGTAACTCTACATGGATAACAGCTGGGTCTTATGGAAATATACCTGATTTTCGAAACCCTGACATCATTGTAGAGACAGTCATGGCACTCTTGAAGTCAAAACTGATCATTCCAGGTAATAGAACTCTGGTGATTGGGGTATTAGGGTGAGCATGACTGAATTTGTGGAATTCTGTAGGTAAACTCTGTTTGGAGAACTGAAGACGGAAACATCAAGAAGTTGTAAACAATGGCTAGAAGAAATCTAGGAACGATACAGAATGCGACCAGCTCGTTTCTTATTTCTTATAGACTGTTCCTGATATACCACCAGATGTTGTTTCTCTTGTCAGACTGTCACCTTTGAAGATTATTGATAGGGTGTAACTTTCATCCATGGCACCAAAAGTTGCAATGACAGTTGTATTTGCAGATCTTCCTGCGGTAACAACATGTGGATTACCGCCACATCTTGCATAAATTTTTGTAAGGTTATGGTACAGAGAAATTCCACTGTTATCAAAATTCCAGATATGAGCAGACCTGTTTACAAGATCATACTTATCTATAATAGTTTCAAACTGGACAAAATTATTGTGTTTTCAGGGGTCACTCTTTCATCATAATCCCTTTCTTTCTTTTTGGCTTTACAGTTTTTGTGCCTATTCAAAAAGCCATAAAACCAATTTTGAGTTGGGTTTACACCCCTATTCCCAAAGCTTTGGTCATGATTTGCAATATCCAAAACTTGCAATCTTGTGAAACCATATCATAAATAAGCCATCAGTATGCAATGACTTGCTAATTCCTCCTCTTAGTAAATAAAGTTAGAGCCTCCATTTTTACATCAATGTCCTCTCAATCTCAATCTCAAAGTTGATTTAGGATTACCATGGATTCGTACTGCTGTTCTTATCGCCATCCCTTTTTAACACACCCCGAAAGCCCTCACTTAGGATGTCAATTTTTTTCCTATCTTAGACATCATCTGTGAATGTTTAATTGACGTCTGAACTGTAAGGAAAAAGTTTTAAATTCGTAATGAATTCTGACAATAATTTCTGTCCAGTAGCTTTTTAAAATGAAAAATTGTTAAGTTGGTGTTCAATAAATTTTATCGAAAATCTGGGAATGCATGGTTAGGGCAAAAAATGGGGATTCAATGCAGACGAAGTTGAAGGCGGTCAATTTCAAGATGAATTTGATATTTTACTGGATATATTTAGGCCTCAAATTGATTGAAAGTTATTTCTTTGACAAAATTAACAAAAGAGTGACGATCGAAATTTGGAACAGGAACGAAATATTTAACCATCAACGCGATAAACACCATAGACCTTATTTGCGAAGTCACGTGGTCACAGAATGACCTGGCGCGTTAACGAAGAATTATGTGCTTCGAAGTAGGCAGCAACAGTCTGCACTTAAAGCAAATCTTCAAGCAGTTTATAACACCATTTGGCTGACATGACGATTTGCATAAGTAATCATTCTAGCTGGTTATTTCAATTGACTAACGAAAATGAAGCTGCCTGACTCTGGGCATTTTTTAATTTCTTTAATTTATTGGTATGACGACACATCATACTTACATGAAAATTAACGACCTTAATAGCTATATAGAAATACTAGATTGTGTATTAGTGTTAATAAGACAGCCATCCGAAAAGTATAGTTTCAAAATTTTTCAGGTTACCTAGAGGCCTGCAACAAGATCCACATCTTTAGGCCAGCTGTTAGAAGTCTCAAAATAAAATGTGACGACAAACAAATGTAACAAAAATAAGAGAACGAAAACCGAAGCATTATAACAAAGGGGACAGTTGAAAAAATATATATAATTAACGTGTTGAAAGCGTGATATTTTTCCCAACAAGGGACCGACTATGTTACGTCACCTCCGAATGACGTTGGCAGCAAACATATACAACCGACCAACTGATGCCTCTTTAGGAGGAATTCTATCCCATGCAGTGAAACTGAGTACCCTATTTCTTTACCCCAGCTACTAACGGGGTGGTCGAGTGTTTATAACATCCTGGCCACCTTAATTAGGTATTTTACCTGCAGGCGGAGAAGCCTAACGACCTTTTTTTGTACCCGGATGATTTTGAGGATAAAAACTTCATGTCTATAAAATGATCCCATTCACATAAAAGCATATTTTCACAATCACGTACCTGTCATCATAGCAGCAATACGTGCTACTGAGCAGGGACTTCGATCGTAGCACAACGTGGAGTGATGAAGTAATGACCATCTCCCTACATCGCTCTCGACACAGTCTCCCACTGGCGACTAGCCATGCTACAGTGTTTTTGTAGCACGCGACCGTGAAAATCACTTCACAACGGAATCGGTCTGTACTGTTCGGTACCGTGACCCTAATAAGAGCCGTTGTAAGCCAAGGCAAACCGGCAAGTTAAAGAAAGTAAACAAACCGATGCCATTTTGAACGATCAACCTTCAAGGTCTAATATCACTCTTATGTAAAATAATAGTTGTCGGATCCTTTTTATAATCATGTACATTTTTGTCATACATGTATAAAAATAATAGATGCCCAAAGAAAGACAACTTCATCTGTGTCGTGTTCCGAGAATTTTACTCTCTTCCAAGAAATCAATAAATATTTTAAAGTTAAGAAAGATAATGATATTAGGTTAACAGATTAAAAATAATACATAAAATGATTGCACTCAGGTCAATATTAAACAGGTTTTGATAGATAGCAAGCAATGGTTTTAGAGCTTATTTGAGTTTGTTTTGGATAAGAGAAATATTTTTACAATGTTTAGCTCTCTGTCTTCCTGTATTATTAAAGGTTACTCCTTGAAACACGTGACCAGCATAATTAAATTTCAAATATTTTTACAACATTTGTAAACCTTTGTAAAAACAGATAACAGGCAGGTGCTTCAGAAGGTAAAAAGTTTTTAGCCTGCTTCCACCCTGTCCATAGGGTTGTTACCATTAGTTCTTTAATCGAGTGTGCATTGCGCAGAATCAATGTGGTGTGGTTTTAGTCGTAATCAAATCGCGAAGAAGCTAATCAAGATTTAAAAAGTAGTAGAAAGAAGTCTTTAATAATTGCATATGCATCAAAAAATGTTTGATTTTGGATATTTAATTCAAGTCTGAATTATTGCCAACTAGACGTTTTATCAACGTAATTCTATTGAAAATGCTTTTTAAACCAATATGGAAATTGAAAATGTGGTATAATCTTCTAAAGTACAGCCACTCAAAAGGTAAATAATTACAAACATCTACAGGTAACATAACGACTTTCTTTTTAGGCTTGCCGTATGAATTGGACATGAGTTTATTATTGGTGGCCTTAAGGCAAATTGAAGAAGTCTGATTCATAGGTTTTAGATGGCCGTCTCATACTCAGTCATACCACATCTCCTTTTTCTATATTTAACACTGGACAAAAATCCATACTGTAAGCAAACTACAAAAATCCCAAAATAAAATGTGATGACATTCAAATGTATCAATAATCGGCAAATTAAGTTAACAATGTAAACTGCGTTGCAGTAAAATAAAAAAAACAATGACATCCTCAAGATTACATTTTTGTCATTTTTCCTGACTTGCAAGTTAGACCACATAACATACTGGTTACATGGTGATTGAGAAGTTTATTACAACGACTGAAGACAAAACGTTAAAACTGTCTTTCAATTCCCTCTGTTTTTCTCGTGGTTTTAGTGTGATCTCTCTGACATAAACTCATATCTTTTCATTTCACTACTATCAGAGCTTTTGCATCCAACACGTATCCAGATCGTATCCGTACCGACGTATCCATATCAGTATAAAGTCAAATATAACCATTCACATCCCAACCTTGTATCATATGCGAGTCGAGTGCACCCTTTAGTTTTTATGACATATGTTTTGAGATGGATTTCTGTATATGTAAATTAAAACATTAACTTTCTAGACCAGATTAGCCACACATGCATAGATAGAAACTTTTCTACTCGGAAATGTAAAAAATATGTAGACCTTGTATGTTACAAAATACATTCTTTCCTCGGCAATTTCTTCTACATTGGTCGGTATACAAATATATATCCATCTTGTCTTGTTTTAACAGATTTTTAAACATAAATATGAAATTGAAAGAAAGGATATTATATAAATATTAATGACACAAAAATCTCATATATACAAGTAAATTTCAAGCAAAGGTACTTACAAACGCAAATCTCGAAATCCATTTTCAAAATTTGATAACTCATCACTTGAAATTTGAAAAGCGCATTCAATTCTGCGCCTGTACCAGGTCGAACTTTCAAGTTAATTTTTGTTATGCATGTAAATATATATTATTTTATAAAAGATGGGATAAATGTCAAGAAGATTAGTTTTTAAGGCGGGATATAATATCTGATAGACGTTCAGGAAATAATGTTCAATTTCTAGATAAAATATTAACCACAACACAAAAAATTATATAATTGCACCAGTGGAGCAGGAGTTGCTTACCCTTCCGGAGCACCTGAACTCACCCTGGTTTTTGTAGGGTTCTTGTTACTCCAGCT
>JAULBM010071548.1:0-10059 GCA_032357055.1 Geukensia granosissima | reverse complement strand
CAAACAAAGAACACACAACACTACACTGAAAACTAAAGCTGGAATAACACAAACCCTATAAAAACCAGGGTGAGTCCTGGTGCTCCGGAAGGGTAAGCAACAGCTGCTCCACTAGTGGCACCCGTCGTGTTACTCTGAGTCAAAGCCGGTGTATAGTCACAATCGATGTAAGTCACAAATAGTATAGGAACGGATTTGTATTCATGACAGTCGGTGTAAGGTGTATTTTAACTAGAACCCACCCTGTTTCGATAAATTGCTTCCATATGAATTTATCAATTCTAACAGGTAGACGGGGTTAAATTGATCGGTAATGTAAATACCATATATCACTGACATTTTTTGTTGGATTGTATCCAGAAACTAAAACGTTTTTATCCACAATTTTAAACAATTTTTGCAGATCTAGACGCATTACTGAAAATCTATATTTCATGTTCGTCGCCGTCGAAGCAACCCAAGAGACGTAATGTAGAGAATCACAAAAATAGCAACTCTTTTATAGGTTTCGTCAAATTTACATTTATTCTGTTTTAGTTCCTTAGTGAAAAGACTAAAATACCTTTCGAGCTTCCTTGTTGTTGCCTAAATTAATAAACTCAACTCCAAGTAGGTCATGTTTAATTACTTGTTCTCTCTGCTCTCGAGCATCCGTGGTGTAGCTTCAAAGTTTATACAACATGCATAGTCCACATACACAATCATTGTAGTAGAGGATGCTTTTCTCAACAGCGTTAGCGATGTGTTTTTTTAAATACCCCAGTTTCTGTCTCTAAGATCCTTTTAAATCTATTTTGAATAGTTAGTGCTTAATTGGTTGTCATTTAATTTACTACAGTTTAAGGTTTTACAAATTACTGAAGAAGATGGGCGGTATTTGATATTAATAAAATATTATATTTCCTCGAAAATTTTTTCAGTGCGAGTTCAATGTTCAAAATGTTACAAGTTTGAAATGGAACTTTTTTTGTCTGGCTTTATTTGTCATTTTCCCTGATAACTGATCATACTTAGGCAGTTCGCTGATGAAATTACATACGTTTTTGATATCTCTTGAATTATTTCCACGTTTTCATGAAACGGATGGTGTGTTTATCTAAGGATTTTTCTATTGTATTAGAGATGGTGAAGTAATGTTGTTTCAAATTGCTTTATTAGACTACAAATCGTGAAACATTCCTTTCCATAATCGTTTTTGTATTTTTAGTGATAAGCTGACTAAACAGTGCAGTAATCTGTCTGTTTTCTTTTAAAAAATTTCTTAACATTAACGATATCATTGTTTTTAGTGGCAAATTTAAGTCAAGAATGGGAGGTGGCGGAACTGAAAAAAGTACCCACAAAGTATAAAGCCGGAGAAAGACGAGAAATAGAAGCTGATGTTGGTGTCCATATAGGATTGAGAGGAATAAACATTACGTTAAAAGGTGCGTATTGATATGTAAGCCAAAAAAGTGTCTTGTGTTAAGTGTTCTTCCTGTCAAAGCGAACTTTGCTTTCCAGAACTTTTTCACGACCAACATTATTAAATCTTACTGATACTCCTCCCTGTAAATCTTGGTTCACATGGGCGTACGACTATTAAAATCTGCATCTACAGGTGATGTTAAACTCTTAGGGAATTTAACAAAGTGTTGAATGCTGAAACACTCGGCATAGTAAACAGGATATTAGGCATGAAATGTATTTTGTATAAAAGTTTTTGTACATGTAACAAGAAGTTACTTGCAATTACAGGTGAACCAGAAGTGCAGTTAAACGAAACAATAAATTATAACGAACACTTTGATTGGAGATGGGCTCAAGGAAGATTCGGATTTGGAATATTTGGTATGTAATAACTATGTTTGAAAAAAATGTTAAGAAGCACGTGTCTTGTTTCTTTGTTGCCTTTCATTCGTACCTGGGTAATTTTTCCTGTGTTCTAAAACGGTTTTGACTACAAATTCGGGTTTATCTAATGTTTGTTATTGTACAGAATTTATGTATACTTACCATTTACATAATTGGTATTGAGATAGACATTAATATATATTTACAATTTTGTAATTAAAATCTGACCGCCACATTCCAATAAACAAGTGCAAGTGAGTTGTACTGTTAAGTAACATTCGTATCGCATCAGTGAACGGAGTTGGATTTTCTGTTCTTTTTAGAGCTAATGAGTCCCTCCTGGTTTTCATTTGGTTAGTGCTGTTTTTGTGCTTCTGCAGGTCTTCTTTTTTCCAAGTTTTTTTGCCCCTTTGGGATCATCAAACTGTTTGTACAGATTAAGTTTAAAGTAGCAACACATGAGAATACAACGCGTGATATTTTACCATTTATATTTTTTACAACTCCGTGTTAAAATAAAGAAAGCTAACAAAATAAGTAGAAGGGTTGAGCTCATTAAAAGCATAACGTTCTCATTTATTGTTGCATTGAACCATCAATGTTTTGAGACTTAATGCCTCTAAGCATGTGAGTTTCTCGGTGTTTGCCTGCTCTCTTGACTTTTTATCATTTTTGTCTTGTACAAAGAAAAGTTTCTATTATATATATTTTACCTAATATAAAGCTGGTAGATTTAACCAAGAATACAGAGCCGCACAGTTCCGAGGCTTACCACTACCAATACTGTGGATAGCTGAGTATTTCACATTTGACGGAGAAGGTATACGATGGGGACGACATTACAGACAAGCAGGCTGGTATTCTCACATAATGATGTGGTAAGTCATATATTTGTCTTTATATAAACCACAATTGTATTTCATATTGTATACCCCTTGTTGGACCCTTGATTGGCGAGTAAACTAAAGGAATTCGAAGATACCAAGGTGGCAGACAGAAATCCGTAAGTCGGAAGACAGACCATGGCCAACAAAACGAAACAAAAGATAAAAACAGAACACAAAACACTACACTGAAAACCAAAGTAGCAGTAGCACGAACCCAACAAAAACCAGGGCGAGTTCAGTAAGCAACTCCTGCTCCTCTAGTATTCTTTTCTGTTCTATTCTATAGAATGAAAAAGAAGAAAACAGAGGGTCCAACTCATTTTAACCAAGTTTCTTTTTCTTTCAATTTGTCACTTTTAACTGTTTTTGTGAAACATGGTATTTAATACAGAAAATAACACAATCACTCTTTTGTCGTAAATTCCTTTAGGTAGCTGATTATGTATACGTGTAATTCCTTCACTTTTTTAACCATTAACAAATAAGTTGTGAAAATAAGATGGCCAGGACTATACAGAATGTTCCTGATGAAGGACATACAGTGGTCTCGATACTTGAAGTATATTTACTGGCTCACTGCTGTTTATTTCATTTTACAGGTTAGCTCTTCCGTTATGGTTCCTGACCATAATATTATTTTTCATCCTGTTGAAGTATGGAGCCTATTTCCTGATGTTAACAGGAGGAGTGATGGTTATTGCTAATATTTTGTGGGCAACTATACGGAACTTTAATGAACTCATGATTCCGTTAACAGCAGAACACGTACTCGAGTTTCATTTTGGCGGTGCCTACTGGGTCAACTTAATAACAGGTGTGTACAGAATAACAGACATTTTTCTAAGCCTCTTGCAATTTTGTCTTTATACACGCTTCTCTATGCGGTTTTCACGCCTCTAAAAGGGCAACTAACAGTTTGGTTAAATGCTTTTTTACTTGCTATACCAATTTATAAAGGATGTAGATTCGAAATCGTTGTCAGTACTATCTAATTTGCCTGTTATCAGATCGTAGGAAAAACAAAACATTATTTACAACACCAGCTGCAATGGTGTTACTGAATGCAGAAATTATAGGCAACAGCACAAAAATCTTGTAGATGATAAAAGCCGTCAATATATATATTAAGTTCTAGAATTCTGTTCATTCAGAATTTCTCCTTTATACCATAGAGTTAAAAATGGTGTATAGGCTCACTGTATTGATTGAGATATTGTGTTTCAAATAATACAAGACATGTTTATGTAAAACCTCATTCTTTCCAGGTATACTCTGTGTACTATTAGGAGCCCTGATCTGGTTCATGGATTTACGATATCCAACACTTATTGCCGCGTTCTTTGGTGTTGATGTTCTGCAAGATGAAATCGATGATGTTATTGCTGAAGGTAAATAATTTTTCGTACAAAATTTGTATTCTAATGCGTCTTTTGTCACCAAAATTATAAGTGAAACATTTTGAATCAATATTTTTTACCTTAAATCTATCGTTTGGAGATTGATATATAATTTTTGTTTGAACAATCCCGCTTTCACCACTCTCTTATATGTCCACAGAAGAAACAACAACAAAGAAAGATGAAGTGTCCGCAGACCAAAATGGCATAGAGATGCAGGGTATGTCGTCTCAGCAAAATGGTCGACCACAAACAGCTGCTGCAGACCCAGACGAAGAAGAATCAGACGACGAGATCTACGAGGCACCGGTACGAGTTACACGTATTGATAAGAATATTAATATTTTGAAATGGCATATGCAACCTTTTATGGCAGCGCAATCCGTCAGGACTTATCCGGAAGAGTTATCATTATATCGTTGTATATAAGATCTTTAGATATTGTGTTCTGTCAACAATATACATCAAATGTAAAACTTTAGTCCATATTTTTTATACATTTTTATCCTAAATGCTGACGATACTTTTTATTTTGGTATTTGCAAATTTTCTCGTTTTTCTCGACTAATATTAATATTCCCATACTAAAAACAGCGTGAGGAGTTTTGAGTGATACTAGTTAAAAAAAAATCAGTCATATTATCAGTTGTGTTGGGGTCTGTCAGATCAACCGTTACATTTTCGAGGTCGGTAGTTCTTGTTATCTCTGGTTTTATTTTTAATTGTCTTAATACTGTGTATCTACATCAAGAGTTAAGTCCAATAATATTGGTGTCAAAGGTTTGTTTTTTATCGTTTTGTCACACTTTTTCTGTCCCGGTTGAGGCGATGGTTGAACGCTCACAAACATGTTCAACCCAATCACATTCTTGCGTGCCTGTCAAAAGCCAGGGCCTGTAATCAAATGAATGTATTTGTTTTTTGTGTTTAACTGTAATTGTTTTAATCGTAAGCTTAATTGATCAATTATAATTGTTATATTTGAAAGATTACTTTTAATTTTGGAATTTTTACAGCTTGCCGTACTTTGTGAATATGTCCATCATTCAAGGCCTTAATGTAACCTGTAGATATTAAATTGTTTGTAATATAAACTTTTTGGATGGCTATTTAGACAAAAATCTAGAAGAATTCAGCGGGAGCCCAATGAGGCCCGGACCCTCCCTAGTTTTACCGAGTTTTTTTTTAACTTAGTATTTACAGGGGTTTTGGCAATTTTTTGTCCAACCCCCGCTTTTTGATCGAAAGGTGCATTCCGGGAACCTTCAAGGCGTTTTCCAGAAAGTTTGTATCAACCAGTGGCAATCATACCAAATCGTCTTTGAAGATTGCTCTTTATACGTCAACTTAGATATTTTTATCTTGTTAGTTTTTACACTGGCGACAGTAATAAAATAGTTTGAGCAAATAATTTTGCTTTGTTTGAAATAGTATAAAGTACGTGTTATGATTAATAAGTGGCATATTTGTGCATCGTGTTATGGATTGTTGTATTTTTTAAAATTTGTTTCCTTGTAGACATTTGCACAGCAACCAACACTAATGTCTACCTCACGTAAACAGAGGTTCACTAAACGAGTCGGTCTCCAGGCTCCAAGAAGGAGACCGCCACCTCCAATTCCGGATGAAGAACCAGAGGAAGACTATGTCAATGCCTTGTATGTTCATTTTAAATACTTACTTTTTGATGCATTTTGGCATTTGCCGATGTTCTTTCGTTCGCTCGTTTAGAATGCATGCAGGTTTAGAAAACCCCAGAAAAATTTCAATTTCTTTCTGAAGAAAACAGCCCCCCAACCTCTAGTGCAAACTGTGAGACAATTTATTTTAAAAATCTATTTTTATTGGTCAGTTCATAGCTCTTTCTGGATGCCACAGAACCTTATTAAACATGCACTTATCTCGATCATTCTTACAAAATTAGATACTCCGAGAGTTGATGTACATTCTAGACTTTGAATCTCATAACTTACTAGTCAAACAATTCCTCAGTTGCTGCTCATGTAGTCTATCTTGATCATTGGAAGATGTGCCTAGAGCTGTTTGTTAAGTTATTGCATGTTCTGTATGAGTATTTTGATGATGATTTTACATTGAAGAATTTCATCGAAAACTAACTAAAGAATGTATCTTTGCAGGCGACCAGATCAAGTCCATGTGAACATGGGGTATCACTGAAGAATCACACATATATAAAACATACTGTGTTATATTTCAAACTGGATGCTTTTAGTGTTTTATTCCACTGTTATAGAAGTTTGAGTCTTTACATGCACATGGTTTAACTATTTCGCACAAATTTTGCATGTTATCATTCTCCAAATACATCCTTCTTGCACCAGAATGCACTTTCAATATTATGTCCAACAGAGGATAAGAATAGGTGGTTGGGTCGGAGGGTAAAGAGTTTAGATGGGGAGTTACAAAATTCTTACACTCTTGAAAATTTCGACAATTTCGCACGTTTCCGGTCAATTTTTCAGGAAAAAATTGGACCTTAGTTTACTTAATCTTTCAGGATTCACAACTTCTTTTGCACAATTTTTGCACGTCTCTGTACAACACATGCATGAATATTAACCAGATTGCACATTATATAAGGTAGCAGACGGTGGATTCGGGGTATTTTAGAACACGCAATAGATGTCAATCCACCAACGCATGTAAAGGCCACGATAGACTTTGTTATCACTTGGCGTCTTTCAGTCGTTCACATTTCTTCTGTTCCAATGACAGGAAGCATCTATTAATGGTGCTTTACAAAAGTTGCTCCATTAGAGGAAATTCTTGTTTCTGTTTGGCTATTTTATTTTAAATTCCCTCTGACACAATCAGGTCAAATGGAACCAAACTTTTCAGGAAGCATTTATGAAAGGGTCTTTAAAAGATCTCTTTTCGTCCCGATTGGAATGCAAATTCTGATTTGCTGATTGATATAAATCCGCTAGTAAAAATGTTAACAAACTCGACATGAAACATCTATGGGAGGCCGATACAAAATACCACATCCAGTTTTCGTTTTTAGTTGGCTGATTTAAAAAAAAGTCTTCTGCTCTAAGACCTCAAAGCCAAATGGAACCAAACTTGACAGAAAATGTCTACTGAAGTTCCTATTCTAAATTTATTTGTTTCGTCTCAATCACACTAAAGACATAGCTGCCACGGACCACTCTGTTTTCTCGTATAATTAAAACCATCTTCTCCAAAACCACTTTATCAACTAGAACTTAATCTGAAACACATCCATAAAAATTCGGAAAACATACGTGAGCGTCATGGGGAATTCTTGTCTCTGGTTGCTGATTTTCAAAGGTTCCTCCATTATCCTTGGCAAATGTACACAAAATTACTTTGTAGCATACTTTGAAGATACAAGTTTGCTTATCTTGTTTTTTTCTTAATTCGATTTATAGAAAAAATAAATCCCTAAGCTAAATGGTGTCAATATTACAGAAAATACATAAAAATGTTTGTTCTCAATGGAAATTATAAAAGGGTTTATAGTTTTGACTCAGGTCTCAGGGCGTTTAGTGTACAAAATGGAAATTTTCTTTTCAGAAACAACGAAAATAAAATCGGTTAAAATACCTACTATCTATCTACCTGTTTTAAACATAGGGTTGGGTCAATCGATAAAAATTGTTACTCCAATTTTTTTTCTTATATGCGAGCGCTTCAAACTCCGAAACTACAAAATTCTTGACCTTTCATCAAATCTTTGAAGGTATATATACCTTTTTGGTTATTTCAAAATCTTCAGGATCCGCCACTGCTCTTGCTTGATATTAGACATAGAATAGTGGTATAGTGAAGTTATATATTTCTAACAATCATTTATAGACATACCTACACTCACCATTATCATGAAAACCCATTGGAAATACATACATTAATAATGAACATTTATTATATACATTGACTTTGTATTGATGATATTATTTGTATTTGTATGCCATGCATATGTATGTATTAATATGTTTTGTTTCAATTGTTTTATTGTAGACATTCAGACCAAGTCAGGTTAAATATGGGATACCACTAAAGAACAGGATACAAAAAGACAATTATATTATTTAATATAATTGCACATAGCAAGCATTTTGATGTTAATAATATAATTTTAACAGATCTTCATAAAATGTCCTGAAAGCATCAGATAAAAATTTCAGCAGTTGTGAACCATGTATATTGTATCCTGTGTTAAAAACAGAAAATGAAAAATGTTACTGATCTTAAACTTTTTAAATTTAAATCTTATATTATAGCTATTGAACATACACATGAATTTGCTTCCAAATGTGGCTTCACTAGATACCTGTTCAAAAATCTTCTTAAAATCTTGTATAGCACTACTATAATGGGATGAAAAACTGAGGACTTTTTGTAGCAAGAAAATAAATCAAATCGCAAACTTAACATCAAAAAGCTGAATGCGAGAGTTAACAGCCGGCTGTGCTGGATTTCGCTTCTTTATATTTTGCATCATAAACACCTACCAATTAAGCCCTGTACATAATCACATATGCATTGGTTATTCTTGTATATGCATGCTTATATTCAATGTATTTGCTTATGTTAATTATTTGCTTTTATTTTTTACATGTAAGCAATATTAAAGACCATATTTTTTGTTTTTATGAATAAATGTGTAATTATGCATTTTGACATTTAATAAAAAATCAAATGTGATCAGTTATCTTGTTTCTTCATTTTTTTATCGTCAGTTTTTAATATATCGCAATATAAACCGCGTATACAATCTTTACCGAAAATTTGGTTAACAAAACGCTACTTTGTAAGCAAATATTTGCTGATTAAAACGGGGATTCTGTTACCCTGTACCAAACTACGTATACTGACTGGTAACACACAGTTTAAAATTGGCTAACTTTATAGTGCATAGTATATATACTATTAAAAACAACAAAAAATGTCGCTGTCCTTGTTTTCGAGCTACCTCTGGTGGACATGGCTTAAATTTTGCACTTAAGAATACCAGTGGGTAGAATGTAGAAAACTGAGGAGCTACGCAAGCACAGCATGCATGATACGCATGATACGCCCAGCCCGTTAACATGAGAAGTTGTACAAATGAACAGTATTTTATGTGTGGGCAAAGTATTATAATGAACACAATATTGTACTAGACACAGTTATAATATAGACACAAGCAACTATTTTTTCAGCGACCTTGGCGCTAGGATGTCAATAAAAAATAGCCATATCTTGCTAAATTCTACTCTAAGAGAAAAATGAAAATCCGTGGGCATTTCTATAAAGGCTCTAATTGAGACGAATAAAATGAAAGTAATAATAATAAAATCTGATTAATAATGATTAGTTGAAAATTTAGGTATCAGAGAAATTGCATCGTTTTGCAACTTTTACCCTAGTTATCTCAAAAACAGTAAGAGATAGCAAAACTCTTTTGACATACTACTGAAATCCAATGAAAAATTTCCATCAAAATCCGACGAAAAATAAAATTTTCCCACACCCCACAATATGACGTCAAATTCGCTTTTCGGCGAATTTTACCCCTTTATCTTGAAAACGGTAAAAGATAAAGAAAATATGTTGACATACTTCTGAAAGCTCTCAAAGAGTGAATGAAATGAACAAAATCCCACCAAAATCCGACGAAAAATACGATTTTCCCATACCCAAAAAATGACGCCAAATTACACTTTTCGACCACTTTGACATTCTGTTAATTGAAAACGGTAAGATATAGAGAAAATCCGCGTTGACATACTACATTGTACTGAATGGTTTCAAATAAAAAAACCAAATCAAAATCAGATGAAAAATATTAATTTCTCCTCACCTGTAAAATCGCATTTTAGGTCCTTCGATCCCTTTTATATAACTAGAGGCTCCAAGGAGCCTGTAATCGCTCACCTGACTCAAAGTTGTTTTGGCAAAGTCTGGCCATGGTGGCA
>JAULBM010071538.1:0-10059 GCA_032357055.1 Geukensia granosissima | reverse complement strand
AAATTAATGATACGCGATTTTAAAAAATATATATAAAAACCGATGTAACGTTTCTTTTTTTTGACTAGTATATTTTGGGCGTAAGTGCTATTTTGAGTTTTATGATTTATGACACGTGTGACTTAACGTATTTCCAACTCTCTTTGCCAGATTCTTTATAGTGATTTGAAGTATTGCACCTCCTTTTTATTTTTCCAGAAAATCAATATTTTTCATTTCGCTACAATTTTGATTTGTACAAAGCAGTGAAAAGGGGGAAAACGCCTTTTCTAATTTGCAAATCCTCCTTAACCACTTAATAGATAGTTTTATTTTCCCAGGAATTTAATGTTGAAAATTCTTACTGGTTTTTGTTTTATTTGCCATATGATGAATAAGGGGGGGGGGGGTAATAATTTCTAATACGCTTCTCCTTCTAAACCATTCAACAGAAATTAATCAAACTTTTACAGAATACTCATCAATAAACAATCCTTTAATAAGGTATGTTTAAATAGAAGATGTTTCTTAATTAAGCAGTTATTCGCGTTACATATACGAGAATCTTGGGTAAAAGATAAATACGAAAAATAACAGGAAACCACGCAGTAAAACCTAAAATTGAATACACAAATGGACAAGATGGTCCCAGCCAAAACTCCGGGCTGAAATCAGGTGGTCTTCTTCAAAGAATTGGTATTTTGGTGCAATCATACAGTATGGCCACAAGTACATGTAATTAATCTGTTCTTACATGCAGAGAACAGCCGACTTTTTGAAAATTTCCTAATGGCTCAAATCATTTGCAGTACATGTAGTGATTTTTGCGCCATGATGTTTAACAAGTTTTTTTACGAAGAAGGCGCTTCCTCCAAAACTACCGACGTAAGACGTAAGAGGTTGATCACATGATTGTGTTGTTCATATAACATTGAATTTCCCGAATTTAACCCTCTTGTCAAGCAGTTACACCCCAATTGTAATGGTTGCATCCAGCACTTGCGAAACACATTATAATTCTTTTGTAAAACAAGTATTTTTCATGTAATAACTTTTGTCCGATTTTATTTGTCATAGTAACAATTGCTTTAATTACTATTATTTTTATTTGCTGTCTGTTAGCTGTACTAGGAAACCATAGTGTAAGTGTTGGTTTCCCATCACGTGATATCTTAGAAATCAATAGAAGTTTGATTTAGATTTTAGCACCTTTTTCGCTCCTTTTTTAGCATGTATAAAACTATCAGCGAATGATTGGTTTTCACATATTATAAGAATACCTGACAGATGCTTAAGACTGAGGCAAACACAGGTTGAACACTAAGATATAAGGTATGTACTAATAATTTAATTTTTTTTATAATTTAAACAGTCACAAGGGCATTATTTCACTTAGGTTATCAGTATGACAATACAATAAAAATTTAAAATTATTGCGGACTGATTTGTTTAATAAATGTGTTGTTGTCTGCGGGTTTGAATTATTTGTTAAATCTGTATATAAATGACTTCTAAAGACCCAAACATTTTTGCCTTTATGAACTGATTTTTATTAAAGAAAGGTTTTATTTTTAGTTTTGAAATTTCCTTTATATAGATCGTGTTTATTTAATTTCGAGTTGTTCCTTTTTATTGCAGGTTAGGCTTTAAAAAGATTATGAATGTCTCATTGTGAGTTTGAAATTTTTTTTCTGTATTTTGAATTTAAAGAATTTCTAAATGTCACAATAAATATTCTCTTGCTCGTAAATATAGCATATTTTTGTTTCGACCTTACATTAGAAATAAGTGTGGCTAGGCTTTGTCAAAGCAAAATTATTAATCGGATATGGCATATAATGCTTGCAGGATGATATAAGAGAATAGATAAATAATAAAATTGCATGAAATAAAACATATGAAAGAATATCATCTGGAATACAAATTAAGCATTTTTTTCACAAAATGTTGGTTTTAGAACTCATAAAAATAGCCATCGGACAAAAATCTTAAATCGGACACGTTTGTAGCTTGAAGTAATATAATGAGATTTGCTTTCTGGCTCATAGTTATTGCAAGCAAGTCTCCAAAGTTCAATATTTTGACGGAAAAAATTTATGACGAAATGTATATATCAGCAAGAGGTTTCACATATTGAAGTTTAGTTTTAACATATTTTATTGTTCAAATAAACAAACGGATAAGACAAAATGAGCTAGCTTTCACCATAAAGTATGGTCCATTTCACTGAATCAGGCGCATTTAAAAAGGTTCAAATTCTTGAATTGTAAACTAAACCAGTTGATTCCAAAAAACTTATATTTTCTGTTTGTCTTATTATTTTATCTATGAATGATGCCGTTGTGACATTTCATATTTTCTGCTTTAATTACACGATTAATTAAAAGTATAAAAATAATTAAATTATATCTATTTTAAGCCTAAATTATTATAACTGCTGATTTATTGCTCAAAGTTGTTACTATAAAAAGAAACTGCAAATAGCAGTAGGAAAATGTACAACAAAATGGCAGTAAATGTTTTGTTCCCAAATTTTCGACAAAAAGTTCTTTGTCAAGGAATTCATTTTAATCCTATCGTCCTTGACAAGGACCTTTTGGTCGAAAATTCGGGAACAAAACATTAACTGTCAATTTGTTGTACATTTTTCTACTTTACATGTTTGGTTTGTTACATATGTATTTACTTCTAAATGTGGCTTTCTTTTAACTCTTGTCATTTAGTCTTGTATTTTTGTCTGAAACTACTGAGCAAATTGTTAGCTTACTTGATACAATTTCTTTAGCTTACTTGATAAAATTTCTTTTGATGGCTTACGTGAATGATACAGGCTCATGGGAGCCTCTTGTTATTTTATGAAATGATCTTTACACTATTTGTATCATCACGCTAAGTAATATTACATTGTAAGTGGGTGTTCGCATACGGCGTTTTTTTTCACTGAATCTTCACATGAGTTTGTTTTATAAATATAACTTAAGCCATTCTATATTTTTTTGCTTGCACAGGTTTTAAATCGGTACTAAACCAAACAGTTCGATGGATACACGGAACAGTTCCTTAAAAGGTAAGTGAATAATAGTATAATTTCTGGACAGATAACATAAAGGTTTTGAAATGTATGTAATGACATTAATAATTATAAATTAAAAATACTAAAAGCATTCCTCTTTGTTAGGAGTCATCGTATAATTCACTGACGTCATGCAACATTCAAAATAATAAAATCAAAGCCAAAGAAGTGGACATTCAGAGAAGATGAAACCAGTTTAAGCTGTTTTAGGTCAGAACAAAATATTTCCGAAAAATGATTTTCATGTTTCATGGGAGAGACGAATTTTAAGATAGATGTGCTATTGCAACAGCATTTAACAGTTTTATACTTCCATTCGAAATATGCATTTCTGATTTTTCAAAGACCTTAATACAACCCTTCAAGGGTTGAAACCCTCTGCTTGCGACGCGGTTAAATCCCCGCCTGTGCAATAAAATGTTATATTTAAAGACACGCCAATTAATTCATTTGCATATGTGATTATAAAATATTGCTTGTGTCATTTGATTCTCTTTTTTTGACCGTATTGTAATCTTTAGGTGGTCTCATTTAGTGTAACGTGTACACGTGTTTTTATGGGGGGGGGAGAGTTTGAGCTAGTCTAGGAAATTTCTGGAGGAAAGACTTTCACAATTTTCAAATTCGTTTTCTAAGCTTCATATATGAAAACGTAATGCGGTATTCTTTAACCAAAGTCATGTCTGCATTGTTATTACAAAATGTAAGGTGATAAAAAACCAAATTTTATTACAAAATTTTAAAAATACTATTCAGAATTAATAATTATCATATTTTTCTTATCTTTTTGTAAGTTTTATGTTATTTTAAGGAGCATAACGGTCTAAATGTAATCCTTAATTTTATTTGTTTTAGACTTCCTAAGTGAAGGGACACTGAACAACACATTAAAACAAAGTGAGGAGACATTTTCTCTTATATTTAAACATGACCCGCTGGCCGTAGGCATATCCTGTGCCGGCTTAATAGTTTTGATATTAGGCATTTTTGTATGGTGGTTTTTCCGATCATCACCAGATGAAGTTTTTGATCCGACATGTACCTTCGAATCTGCTCATGTGAGTATTTGCTTATATCTTTTGTTACGTCAGTTGATTGAAACAACGGATGAAATTTTTAAAAATTAGTACATTTGTACTTTTGATTAGACAGTAATATGTTGATCACATGGGATGTTAACAGTTCTCAAGATATTTCATAATTCTTAAAATAATGTAAGTCGAATTATCTCAAAACAAGGGTAGGAATTAAACCGCCCTCGAGATAATTGATTTCTAAACAGTGTTGTTAGTGATGGCTCCGGCACCACACATAAACTTTAGTACTGAAAGTGAGTATGTCTCTATTTCCAAGATCATTGGTTGGGATCGTAAGGCCAACAAATATAGTCAGGAAAATGTAAATGATATTGTTTATTTCAACATTTAAACAAGTAGTTTCAAGGTAAAGCTGTGATAAAAAAATATTTTGAAAGAGCAAGATTTTGTTCGATTTTACGAATAAAAGACAATGTTTGTTTCGTGATTTTTAATAAAAAACAATCTTGGTTTGTGTAAATTCTCGAAAAATTAACCACAGTCCAAATAAAAACTTCGCTCCGGTCGCCACCGGTAACCATAATGATAAAACGCTTAGTTATTAGTCTACGTTGGAAGATGTTATCTGCCAATTCTCATTTTCAGGACTGATCAGCAGTAAAAAGTTGTGTTTAGAGCAAATTGCATTTGTTGAATATTTCATACTTTAATTTCAATCAAATCGCTTATCTCTTTATTATTTCGAGTCCGTTTTGAACTAGTGTTGTACCGTTTTCTTTTTAGAAAGACCTATACATTTTGGACCCCGTTAACGATAACGTATTTTAGAATTTAAAGAAAATTGAGGGCATTCCTTTGCTTAATCATAAAAATAATAAATTGAATATTCTTCTGTATACAGTAATGTGTTAAGATTGTGATTACATAATCCTTTACATGTAAAACATTAAAAACTAGTATGTTTTAACTTTCATATAAAACATTAAAAAACAATGTCAAAATGCATCAGCATGTAAGCATATGAATATTAATGGCATTTGCGTTATCAAAGAGGGGGCGTGTCATTAACTACACAATATAATACTAATATACAGCTGCTTCGCTTTCATTAGAAGAGATTTACACCTTTCTTTACGAAATAGCACGGAATATTTATAAGGAAGAAAAAAGTGCCTCTTTTCAACCAATGTAACTAAACTAACGACTGATTTTTGATTATCATACATTGATTGATTGATTGATTGTTGTTTAACGTCCAGTGGAAAATATTTCATGCATATTCAGGACGAAAACAAGTGAAATAATAAATCAATATGTAGACTGTGAGCAAGGGACCACTGCCACTAGAAAAAATTGCGGGTTGGATAGGGACGGTAAATTTAGCCATGCAACTGGCCGCCTATTGACCGTTCAAAATGAGCTGTTACAAAGGGTTTTTAACGTGCTTACGACGTGGTATTTCCTGAACACGGGGCGTCTGTAACGTCTCCCTTTGGACGGATTTTGAATTTATACATCCCCACATTCAGGGACGTTGCTTTTAGAGGACTGATGCCTCAAGGACGGAGATACCAAGTGCATATTCTTTCGATTATCATACAAACTCTCTCCTAAATAAAATATAAACAAAACAATGCAAAATATATTTAGTGGACTTTAGATTATACATACGCACTAGTGAAAAAGCGTAATGATTCTTCAAAGGGGCTTTCTACGGCTTCACACTCTCCCAGACAGTGGTCGATTTCGATTGCTTAGTCATTTACTCAGTTTTCACTCCTTATTGACAAAAATAAAAATTTACGAAAAATCAATTCCATTAAAAAGTAGAACAATGTTGAGAAAAGCCAAAAAGCCCTTGATATTTTAAACTTTGGGGGTTTTCTTTTGAGATTTGCTGCAGACTTGCTGACTTTAACTTTATGTCTATAATTTTTTTAAATCAAACACTCAGGCATCGGTAAAAAGTTTGATGGTAGAAACTTTGTTTAACGGTCTATATAACGGGTGTCTTTTTTGCAATTAAGAGTACATTCAATCAAAGCAAAACGAAAAGAAACGACAAATACAAAATTACCAATGTTGAATAAATATGGAAAATATTGGGTATGCTTTTTGTAAGTTTCATGGATTAAATTCCTCATCAGTAGCATTAGAACCGAAACATAGGAAGTCGAAGATCCAAACATTGTAAAAAAGCAACAAATCCTGAATGAGATTTCTATAATAGAGAAGTTAAATTTTTGCGTGAAACAAAGCTAATTTTACATTATTCTAAATAATATGTTGCTTTATACAAATATGTTGGCATATAAGAAATTTTGTACTTTTTTATAGGTAAGACCACACAGATCAACACCAAACCCAAGTGTTCAGTCCTTCAAAGTTGCCATAGAAAATTGTACCCGCTGTAGATTATGTGTTATCGACGAGATTTCCACGGATACCAATGATGATGCGAGAGAAAACATCAAAACAACGGACAATCTACTCCACCACAATGGGACCGGATGATATTTATAAGGCATAAATGTCAAAACAACGAACTTGCGTCATTTACACACAAACAATGAAGATTTTTGTAACCGAAATAAATTCATATTAATAATGTAAATTTATATATTATTATAAAATTATAAATAGCTGCTTTATAAATATTTTATCGTGGGAAAGGACGAGGGTTGTTAAGGTCCATTTATGGCCCAAGAATTTGGCTAAAAATAAAAATTAGCTAATATCTATTATTTTATATTTTTTGTATTGAATAATGTCTAAAATAAAAAAAATCCAAGAGAATTTTTAGTTAAATTGTTCTACAATCGTCACATGACACACAGAAAATGCATCAATTGTGAAAATACTAAGAAATTAATTAATTTAATGCAATATTTAATACATTTTTGTCGATTTTGATATATAGATCGCACAAAAACATCACAACCAAACTGCACAATTAAAGATCTATCAAGAACAAATGTTTGGTTAAAATATCTTTGTGATGTTTTAGTGCGATCATATCTGTTTTGAACAAAACACCTACAAAAATTGAGCATTTTTACCGAAAATGTTAAATTCTTGTCAAAATAGTCAAATTTACCCTTTCATTTCGTCGAAATGACGAAAAGTATACAAGGGAAAGTAACGAATTTTTAAATGACGATTATTAAACAGCATTTCCACGAGAACTTATAATTGTGTCAAAGAATCTAAAATTTGGGCCAAATATGGGGCTTAATCTACTTACTCCTTTGACATATGATATTCTATATTTATAAACTGGTGGATTTTTCAAAAAAGTAATGAAAATATGTTTCATTATCAGCTCTTTTCTTATATTTTCACATTGCATCAGGTTCGCAATTAAATACATTGAATGAAGTCCAGTTGATTAAGTTTCACATCAAATGGTCAATCTCCTTTTGGGAACATTGAAGCAAAATATTGACCGAAGCCGTAATGATATTAAATTAGGTTGGTCATATGATTTTGTTGTTCATTTTAAAGTTCTTCTTTAAGTAAGCTATATTTTTCGGCCTTTGAAACCATCTCAGCTTAATAACATGACCGGTTCCTGTCGACAAAAGTTTCCTACTTTTATATTAATAGGCAGTGTCTCACCCGGCATATCAGAGAAACACGGCAAGTGGGCACAGCAGGGCTCTTAATGTTAACGACAGCACAGCATGGCTGGAAAGGAGTTCAATTTACGGTGGTAATACGAATTATTGTGGCAATAAAAGAAATGTGATTTAAGGATCCATACATTACAATTTGATAAATGTCCAAAATTCAGATGAGAATCAGCTGAGTGCCCTTAAGAACTGTATGAAATTGCCTTCATAATTAAACCTATAGAAGTTTAAATTCTACTTTCACTTGGTGGGTGGCTGTCTCATGGAAAATCATGCCACATCTCCTATTTTTATATTTTTGCAGGGTTTCTTTTTTCGTGCTGTGTGGATGCGGTAAATTGTATCCCCGTGCTTTAAGTGTATGCTCTTATATTCTCACTGTTATGGAGTGTTTGTTCGTGAGAGAGTTATAACACATTACCCATTACTTTTTTTATCAGCGATTAAATCTCATTTCATATTTCAGCCCCTTTCGTTGGCCTATACGAAGAACTCATACTCCTTCTTCATTTGCCCTGTATTTGTTTATTTGTTGTTTTTGACTTGTAATCTTTTTCTGTCGGGCTTTTAATAAACAGAGTTAGTTTGAGTTCTTTGACTGCACCTCAGACTTTTTTTAATTAATACTGGTTTTGGTACTCTTATTCTTTCACACGATTTTTAACCTTTCTAATTTTTTAGTTTTCACCATATTACTTATTATGATTTTAAGGAATGGCAAAATAACTACAACTACCTTTCTACAGAAATTAACGCGCACTAAAACTCCCAACATAAATTTACCTGTTTTGAATCAAATTTTTACCAGGCCTTTGAAACCGGTTCCAAAACAACACTCAAAATTTTTCACTTTTAACAATTGTGTCAAGGCAGGTTACGCCACTGCAGCCCGCATACTTAAAGTATGTTTCACTCAGCTGAGTCTCTCACTTTTTATTAAATTTAGAAAATGCCTTGGAGAAATCTTCATAATTCTTATAAAACGCAACAGAGAAAAAGTTTCGGTTTATTTCGAAAGATGTATACATATTCTTAGTTTTCCTCCCCTCATATGAAAAATTGGAAAATTTTGTTATTTTCCATTATAACAATTCTTGCGCGCAGAATTTGTGAATTTTAGAAAGTGAAAATATTTTGATTGGATTTATATCTATTGGCATATATGTATGCGTTGACCAGAAAAAATAAGCTTGGCGGAATCAGAAATGCAAGAATTTAGACATCGACGGAACTTTAATTTTTCACAAAAAATCAGCAATTTTCACATGAGCACGGGACAAACAACGACACCTGAGATACTTCGAACACCAAATTCTATTGCCGGTAAGATAGTATATCTCATTCCAAATTTTCTTTACATATTTAAGATTATTTAAGACTCGACTCAGTGAAACGTACTTTAACAAAGGTGTACGTGGATATCCAAAGATATATTCGTGCAATGCCCCAAAATGACAGGCGTTTCACCGATTAACAAAATATAATACAGTTAAATCTCTTCAATTAACGGTAGAACTTTTTCTCTTACGTTTCCATCTGACATCACCTGAAAAATAAAGGTATAATTTATCTTTCAACCTGAACTATACCAAATTGTGGGGTCCAATATGTGTGGCAAACTGGACGAGAATTGTTCAAACGTACAAGCTAACATCTTCACCGTTTTCGAACACACGAAAAGTTCATATGTTTGCTCTATCAACATCTAGCTAAACTTAAATATGTAAAAGTCCAACCACTAGTAGTTGTTAAAAAAAAAAACGGGACAATTACATAAACAATTCGAGAAATCACGTAAAACATCAGAATTGGATTGGATAAAAAAATTGCAAACAGCTTACTCTATCGGTCTTAATGATAATATTATGGGCAAAGGGAACATAACTCGAACATCATCTATTAACATCATGGACACTGTCGACAGGAGGAAACTTAACAGACACATTACTTCCACAGATAAGCTTAAGGCCCCTGCTGAACATTTAAAAGTCCCTACTATTTATTGGTTCCCATCCTTCAAGTTCCGTTTTATCTCAGCGTCCAGTAAGTGTACTACCACTTAACTTTCTATCCTTTTGACTAGTGCTATATCTAAATTGAAAGAAATTATCATGAATTACTGTAATAAAGCTTACTATCATAATGGTATAAACTATTTTTGGAGTGTAAAAAATTCGTTGAAAGTTTTGGATAAATTACAGGCATTCGAAAAACCTTTTGAAACTGTTGATAGTTATGATCTCTCTACTCTTAATACTACACTGTAGTAGAGAAAGGTCATTTTTCTCTGACGTAAAAGACAAATATAAAAGATATACTTACTGGACCTGTGAGGAAA